>RJWM01000464.1:0-57715 GCA_004363535.1 Dasyprocta punctata
ACTTGACTGGAAATCTTAATTCTGCCTCAAACTTAATTCCTGTTATGGATTAAAAACTGGTGGTCAACTTAACACCAGCTGAATTACATCAGCATGGTGCTGTGTGTAGATGGTCAACCTGAGGAAAGTTGCCAGCATAAATAGAAACGTGGATATCGGAGACTCAGCCTAGATCCCCAATCTCCCAAACGAGTGTATGGCGAAGGCTTAAATAAATGAGACAAGTGGTATGATTTTAGGGCTCCAGGAGGATCAAAGTCCCTTACAGAGGTCTTGACTCTGCAGCTATCATGAGGGTTAAAACAAAGAGCCTCTCTCGGTTGCCTGTATTTATTTTCATAGCAGACAAAGAGGGGATACTGAGGAAAGTGCAGGAAATGAGCAGGACCCTGGGAATCACTTCAAAGACTTCTCCAAGTAGTAAATTGTGCCAATTAAGGAGAACTGTCTTATCTCCATGATGACATTTATGGTGGGAATGAGACTACAGGAATGAGAAGATTGCAGCTGCAGTCTCTATCTATTTACTTGAGTCTGTGCCAGGGGTTGTCGGTGGCGACCTTATCTTGCCTTTTAAGGTATCTCTGACAGCACAGGTCACTACAGACCTCCACCAGAACCAGTGATTCATAGAGGTTCAATTACTATGAACTAGCTCCCATCGCCAGGCAAGGGGCCTAGGCCTTGGACAGGCTCACAGATAAACAGAAAGCCAATTAGTTAATTTTAAATTCTGCTCAGAGCCATTTCATAGTGGTCTCTGACATGTGGAGAAGAGTGAGGCGTTGTGGGTTCTCCTAGATGTGGCCATTTCGAGCCATTGGTTCTCCTGGAGGAGCTTGTCATGTTGGCTTCCCAAATATGGATTTGGCCATTATCATCAGAGAAGCTCGGAACCTTGTTGCTGATGGTGACTGTGGTTCACCTTGGGGGAGCTCTTCTCCTCACATTGTGCATTGCTTCCTAGCTCTGCAGGGGGAGATGTATGCTGGAGAAGCTTCTCACACTGGGCTTCCTGACCTGTACTTGACTGTTCCCATCATCAGAGGAGCTCGGGACCTTGTTGCCGCTGAGGATGGTTGTGGTACTTTTCAGGGCAGACCCGCTCCTTATTTTGAGTGTGACTTCTCGGCTCCAGTGTAGAACCCTCAACCCACTGCACAGCTCCTTCACCCTGCTGGCATAGACTTTCTAGTTTCCACCACTGACTTTTGGCCTTCCCAGCACAGAACCATAAAACAGACTGGCATAAGTCCTTACTGTGGGCTCTTAGATTTCCAGCTGGATTTGTGGGAGGCATTGTCATGCATTTTGGGTCTTTAGCTGGACTCATACAGGACATTGCTGTGGGATCCAGGCCCTTGACTGAATATTCTGGGTCTTTAGTGTTGTGGATAGATTTTCCTGCACTTTTTTTTTAACTCTGGGTGACCATCATAAAACAGTATTACAAATTCTGTGTCCTGTATACAGTTGTTCTCCCTGTAACCCCTGACTACAACAATTCCCTTTTGCCATGTAAGGTAACATATTCACTACTTTCAGGGATTAGGATGTGAACATCTTTTGGGGAGGAAACGTCATTCTGCTTACCATAGGAGAAATAATGAAATAACCCCTATTGGGCTGGGGATTTAGCTCAGCAGCACAAGCACCTGCCTGGCAAGTGCGAAGTTGTGAGTTCAATCCCTGGTACAAAGCAAAACAAAACAAAACAATCAAACAAACAAACAAGAAAGAAAGAAGTTGTATAGTGCTGGATTGAAAACAGAAATATCAATGTAAACTCATGTTTATTTTAACATTTACACAGATTGATACAGAATAAAACATAGATATGTCTGTGCATACATAGATTTTCTGGCCCTGTCCACCAATAAGACCTAAAATCAGTAATGCTTTAATACCAAAAAGCACACATAGGTATAGATCTTTGTTCTTAAATACTATTCTTTGATTGAAACAGGTAGGAAAACTCAAATTAATTATTGATTCTAAATTTAGGGCAGGGAACATATAAAACAAAACTGAATTATCATGTGGTGGCAGAAGATGTGTTTACAAAAACAGCCACAAGGATAAGGGTCATGTCAAAAGAATACTGGTCCCTACCCAAAAGAATCCTTAATGGCTGGACAAACTGGAGCAACAAACTAAAGATAATATTGCAAGTTTAGCCAAGGAATAAGTAAGTCCATACTGATATAAGTAAATAATTGAATAATTAAATGGAGAAGAGAAAATGACTCTTCTCTATAGAAGAATTGTAATTACTAAGCATTAAAGAAATGAGGAAACAAGAGAATCACCACTGAAATAGCAATGTAATAATTTCTGCAGGCAAGATCCACTGTTACATGCTAAAATTAGTGGATGAAACCTTAAGGAGAAATGGTATATTTTCATCTCTCCCAAATATTATAAGCTGTGGCATTTTAAAATGTTCACAAATTCTTTGGTACTCCTCCCTCTGGCAAGTGAAGTCTAATACTTCTTAATTTTTGTGAGATAGCTTTAGTGATTTACTTCCACAGGAAAGAGTAGTAGCTGTTACCAAGCATGTATTGTACATGCACCGAGTGCGTACATTACTGGAAAAAGTAACTTCACATTAAAGGAAACCAAGAAGAAATCATCTTGACCGAGTGGCCAACCAAGGTTAATATCACCACTTATAAATCGTGAGTCTATCATTTCTTGCCTGATATGATAGACTGAGAAAAGTACTTTGTCTCTATGATATTTTTCTATTTGACCCCAGTCTAATCTTGATAAAACATCAGATGAAGCCAAACTGAGGGACATTCTGCATTACTGCTGAAAACTATCAAAGTGAAGAAGAAAAAAAGGGATGCCTGAAGAATTGTCACAGTTTGGAGGAGACTAACCTACGATGACAACTAAATACAGTGTGATATCCTGGGTCTTATACTCATTCAAAAGACATCAGTGCAAAGTTTGAGGGAGTTCTAACCATCTAGAGTTTAGTCAATAGTTATCTTCAAATGTTAATTTTTTGATAAATATGTATTGTAGTTATATAGCATGTCAATATTAGGGGAAGTTGGACAAAATTACACAGAAATATTCTGTATCATTCTTGCAACTCTTCCAGAAATCTAAAGTTACTTCAAATTATTTTAAAAGGGTACAAAATTGGAAAAAATATTTCATAACAGCAAATATATAAAAGAGAATACATATGAAAAAAGTACTCAATATGATTTATCTTCACAAGAAAACAAATTAAAACCCCAAGAAGACTTCAATATACATTCATCTGAACAGTTAAAATTTAGAAAATTATCAATACTAAATGTGGGCAAGGAAATGGATTAACCAAAATTTTCCTATTTTGGGTGATTGTGTACAATGGTACAATTTGTAAAATGTTTCAGCAATTTATTCTAAAATGGAATTATCCTATGACCAAGCAATTACACTACATATACATTATAAATAAGAACATGTTTACATAAAATTTGTGCATAAACATTCATAGATATTTAATCATAATAGCAAAAGCTGAAAACAGCCTAGAGGTCTGTCAATATTAGAATGGATGAGCAAATTTGATGTATTCATAAAAGGGGATACTATTCACAAAAATATGCAAGCAACTAGTCTGCAACATGGAATAATATGGATGAATCTAAATAAATTATTTTGTGTTAAAGAAGCATCATATATAATACTTCTTTATTGGGGGGAGGTACCGGGGATCGAACTCATGACCTTGCACTTACCAGGCAGGTGCTTGTGCCGCTGAGCTAAAACCCTGGCCATATAAAATACTTAATGTCTTGTTAAATTCCAGAATGGTTAATATTGACCTATTGTGGGGAAAAGCCAGAAAAGTGTTTGTCTCTTAAGAGGATGGGGCAAAGACTAACTGGGTTGGGAAACAAGAGCTGCTTTCAACATAAAACATAATATAATATTATATCAAAATAGAATATATGTTTTATATAAAATATAAAATGATGACATTTTATATTTTGAAAGGTATTTAAAATATATTTGTCAAAACTCTGCAAATGTGGATTTAAGGCTTTGGCATTTCATGGTATGTAAATTTTTCATCAATAATACTATAAGTAAATACTTAACACTAGCTAAAATTAAAAGTTCTGATTTTAATTTTAGGATTTAAGGAAATGTATACTGGTGCCTGAAATTCACTTTGAAATGCAACAATAATTAAGATAGTTTGATGGATAGAAAAAGATATGACTTGGTAATCATGAAAAAATGATGTCTTTAAAAAAGCAAGAGACCATGAAAAATCAATCCAACAGCTGCAAGGTAATGCAAGTAGGGACAACGTAAAATGGATCAGAATCAATGAGAAAGCCAGAGAAGCACAAATACCAAAAAATACTTATGTGCACTAATAAAATAATGGCAGAAAACTTCCCAAACATGGAAAGAGAATTTGACATACAAATTAGTGAGGCATGTAGAACTCCAATTAGCCATAATCAAAATAAATCCACATCAAGGTATATAATAATCAAGATTTCAGAAATTCAACACAAGAACAGAATATTAAAAGCTATCAGAGATAATAAATAAATCATCTTGATCTTATACTATGAATGCTGTTTTGTTCCAAGAACTAGTAGATTCAGTAGTACAATCATCCCAGCTATCTAAGTGTATACACACAAATAGATCAATTTTACAAGTCTGTATCTGGTAATCTGAGTCACTCTTCTGAAGATAACTAAGCAAAATAACAACCTTTGTTATGTTCCTACCGCCTTGTTGTGAAAGCCTACATTGTTATTGTTTTGACTCTTTTGTTATTGTTATTTATTTGTCTCTTTTGCTTCTTGTTTTTCTTGTATTTTGATTTGTTTCGTTTTTACCTCAAATACAGAAAGGATAGATATACATGTATAGGCTTATAAATGCCTAGAGCATCTAAAGAATTTATAAGAATTGATTTTATTATGTGTGATGGTATGAACAGTTACTTTGAAGAAAATGAGACATTGTGGTAGACATTGCTGATTTCATAGCATCTTGTTTTGAAGTCCAAGAATGCTTTTATTCTTTCTTTTGATTGGTTTTAGTCTGTTTCCTACTATTTGATTTCAATATGTGTGATGGTATGGACAGCTATTTTGAGGAAAACAAGGGACATTATGGTAGCTATTGTTGGTCTCCAATTGTCTTGTTTCAAAGACCCATAATATTTTCACTCTTTTGTTTTAATTAGTTTTACACTATTTTGTTTTGTTTAAATTTATTGTGTCTGACAGTATGGACAACTATTTTGAAGAAAACAAGAGTCATTATGGTAGCCACTGTTGATTTCCTGGTGTCTTGTTTTTAAATCCTGTGTCACTTGCATTGTTCTGCTATGATGTGCTTTGTTCTCATTTGTTTTGTTTTGGTTTTTTTTTGTTTTTGTTTTTGTTTTTTTTGCGGCACCAGGGATCGAACTCACAACCTCGCACCTGCCAGGGCAGGCACTTAAGCCACTGAGCCGAACTCCTGGCCCTAGTTTTTTGAGGCAGGGTCGCACTATGTAGCTCAGGCCGGCCTTGTGCTTGCGTTGTAGCCCAAGCCGGCCTCGAATTCACAATGCTCCGCCTACCTCAGCCTCCTGAGTGCTGGGATTAAAGGCGTGTGCCACCACACCCGGCTTGTTTTGGTTTGTTTTATTCTCTTTAAAATAAAAAAAGAAACAAATTGTCTATAAAAGACAGTCCGTTAGAATCACAGCAAGTTTCTCAACACAGACCCTTAAATCAAGCAGAGCTTGCAGTGAAGTATTTCAAGCCCTAAAAAACAATAACCTTCAACCCAGATTTATGCACCCTGCAAAACTATCTTTCAGAATCAATGGATAAATAGGATACTTTCATGAAAAGAACAACTGAAGAAATTCATGACCACTAAACCAGCTCTACAAAAGTTTCTAAAGAATTATTTAGAAAGAGATCATGAAGACTAAATTCCAAGAACACCAATAGAAAGAAGCCAATGAATAGGGCAAGCAATTAAACCTGAGGAAAAGACAGAGGTCTAACAATAGGAAAATAATATGATGATAAACATAATCCAATACATATTAGTTATAACCATCAACGTAAATGGCCTCAGCTCACTAATCAAAAGAAACCAATTGGCAGAATGAATCAAGAAACAAGATACAGCAATATGCTGCATAAAAGAAACACATTTAACTCAAAAAGAAATTCATAGACTGTAAGTCAAAGGACGGAAAACAATACCACATGTGGAAGGAACCTGGAAAAAGCAGGGTTAACTATTCTATCTGCACACAATGTGAATTTCAAGCCAAGACTGATCAAAAGAGACAAGAAGGTCACTACCTGCTTGTCAAAGGAAAACACCAAAAAAAAAAAAATAACAATCATAAATATATATGCATCAAATATGGTGTGCCCAACAATATAAAACAAATATTAGTGGACATGAAAAATCAAATAAGCACTAAAAGAATTGTAATGGAAGGCCTTAATACTGTCACAAATAGACAGATAAACTAGACAAAATATGAACAAAGAAATACGAACTGAACCAAATCTGTGAACAAATGGATTTAGCAGGTGTCTGCAGTGTGTTTTACCCCACAACATGAGAATACACATTCTCCTCAGCTGTGCACAGAGCATTTTCCAAAATATAACACATACTAGCCCATAGAACATGCTTAAGTAAATGCAAAGGAACTGAAATTATCCCATGCATGTTTTCAGACCATAGTGCAATGAAATTGGCAAATGAAATGACAAAAAAATCCATAAACACATGGAAATTAAATAACACCCTCATGAACAACCATTGGTTTACAGATAAAATTAAAGAAGAAATTAAATCGTATCTACAATTAAATGATCATGTCAGTGCAACATACCAGAACTTAAGAAATGCAGAGAAAGCAGTCCTAAGACAGAAATATATAGTGGTGAATTCTCACATCAGGAAAACAGAATGAGCTCAAATAAACAACCTAATGTTGAAACTCAGACTACTAGAAAAAGAGGAACAAGTCAAATCCAGAGTTTGTACAAGAGAGGAAATTATAAAAATCAGAGCAGAAATTAGCATAGTTGAGACTCAGAAAATAATACAAAGAGTCAATAAGTCATAGAGTTGATTCTTTGAAAGATTAAATAAAATCGATAAACTCTTAGCAAACCTTATTTTAAAAAGGTAAGAAAAGACTCAAATTCATACAATTAATAATTAAAAGGGTTAAATCACAAGAGATTCTGCAGAAGATTCTCAATGCCTACTTTGATAACCTGCATTCTAATAAGATGCAAAACACAGAAGGAGTGAATAGATCTCTAGATACATATAAATAACCAAAGCTGAATCAAGAAGATATAGAAATTCTAAATAAACCAACATCAGTTAATGAAATTGAAAATGTAATTAAAAAGCTAACAACAAAGAAAAGCACAGGTTCTGATGGAGTCACTGGTGAATTCTATAAGAAATTTAGAGGATATCTAATACCAGCAATCCTCAAACTTCCCAGGTAAAGAAATTGAAACAGCAAACAAATATATGAAAAAAATGTTCAACATCATTGGTCATTAGATACAAATTAAAACACTGAGATTCCATTTCACTCTAGGAAGAATGGCTATCATCAAGAAACCAAACACTAACAAATGCCAGTGGGGCTGTGGGAAAAAAGGAACACTTTTACACTGCTAGTGGGAGTGTAGACTGGTAAAACCACTGTGGAAATCAGTGTGGAGATTCCTTAAAAAACTAGGGTTAGCAGTCCCATTTGACTCAGCTATTCCTCTCCTGGGTATCTTCCCAGATGAATTAAAAACATCATACCCCAGTGATATATGTGCCCTCATGTTTATAGTAGCACAATTCGTAATAGCTAAATCTTAAAAATAACCAAAATGCCCATCAACCGAGGAATGGATTAAAAAAAAGATGAGTTTTTTTATACAATGGAGTACTACTCAGCCATAAAAAGGATACACTTGAGACTTTTATAAGCAAGTGAATGCAACTAGAGACCATACTCATAAGTGAAGTAAATCAGACCTACATTTGCAAACATCGTATTACCTCCCTAGTGTGAGAAGCTTGACAAGTAAATAAGATCCAAAATGTACAATAGATGTGGTAAACTGGGAAGAAACTGTTCAAAAGGAAAGAGAAACTGTGATGGGTAAAAGGGGAAAGGAAGGAAGGGAAAAGGCAAAAAATACATATATATATATGCACATAATTATGTAGCTAGTTTCTCTTAGTTTATTAAACAGGAAGGTTTGTGCTAATATTGTTTGGACAGTACTTCATGCCTATATCTTGTACTCTGAGTAAATACTATAAAGATAGCAATATGCAATGTATTAATTATTGTTATCCTCCTATTTGTCTGTTTTGAAACTATGTTTATTTTTATTTCTATGTATTTCTCTTTAAAATAAAAAAAAGAAAGGGAAGTAATACTCCCAAACTCATTACTGGAAGCAAATATTGCCTTTGTACTAAAACCAGAAAAGGGCCCAACCAAAAAAGTTGAGGGCTAATCACCCTAATGAACATAGGCGCAAAAATTCTCAATAAGATACTGGCAAACAGAATGCAGCAAATTATCAAGAATATTATATACTATGATGGAGTATGATTCATTTCAGAAATGCAGGGATCCTTCAAGAGATGCAAATCAATAAATGTAATACAGCATATCAACAGAGCAAAAGACAAAAATTACATGATCTTCTCATAGATGGAGAAAAAGCATTTGACAAAGTCAAACACCCATTTGTGATAAAAAAAAACCCTACAAAAAATTGGAACACATAGTATCTACCTTGATCTGATAAATACCATCTATGGTACCAACAGCCAACATCTTACTAAATGGACAAAACCAGAAAACTTTCAACCTAAAATCAGGAACAAAACAAGGATGTCTACTATCAACACTCTTCTTCAATATAGTTCTAAAAACACTGCCCAGACCAATTAAACAAGAGAAAGGAATACAAGCAATACTGATAGTAAAGAAAGAAGTTAAATTATCATTATTTGCAGATGGCATGATATTCTACATAGAAAATTCTCAAAACCCCATCAAAAGATTTCTAGACTTAACCAAATTCAGGCACATAGCTGGATACAAAGTCAACACTCAAAAATCAATAGCATTCCTGTACACAAATGAGAAACTTACTGAGGGAGAAATTGGGGAAACAACACCTTTCATAATAGCACCCAGAAAAATGAAATGCCTAGAAATCAATCTAACAAAGAAAGCAAAAGATTTTTATACTTAAAACTATAGTACTCTGCAAAAGGGGGTTGAAGAAGACATCAGAAAATGGAAAGATATTCCTTGCTCTTGGGTAAGAAGAACCAACATAGTGAAAATGGCCATATTACAAAGGTTGTTATACAGATATAATGCAATCCCAACCAAAGCATCAATAACATACCTCACATAATTAGAGAAAACAATCTTAAAATTCATTTGACACCAGAAGAGACCTAAAAACAATAAACGCAATTCTGGGCAACAATGGCAAGGCAGGGGGGCAGCACAATCCCTGACTTGAAATTATACTACAAAGCTACAGTGTCATAAACATCATGGTACTGGCAAAACAAAACAAAAATAAATAAATAAATAAATAAACAAGCAAACAAACAAACAATAAACCCAAGAATAAATAAATAGATTAGAAGATGCAGAAACAATTATAAACACATTCAGTTACCTTATTTTTCAATAAATGTTGTTGGAAAAACTGGCTTTCCACATGCCAAAGATTATAACAAGACCTTTGTGTATCACCATGCACTAAATTAAATCAAAATGGATCAAATATTTAAATATTAAAACACTAAATCTGCTGGAAGATAAAACAGGTAGAACTCTTGAAGATATAGGTGTAGGCAAAGACTTCATAAGTAAAACACTGATCACATGGGAAATAATACAAAGAATCAACAAACTGGGACCTCATCTTATGAAAACTCTTCTTCATAGCAAAAGAAATCACTAACAGAGTGAGAAGACAACCGACAGAGTGTGAAAAAATTTTAGCCAATTTTTCTTCAGACAAAGGACTAATTTCTAGAACACACAAGGAACTGAAAATAATCAGACCTCCCAAATGGAAAGATCCAATCCAAAACTGGGCATCTGAGATGGATAAACATTTCTCAAATGAAGACGTATCAATGACAAATAAATATATTTAAAATGTTCAACATCACTGTTCATTCATGAGATGCAAATTAAAATAATGCAGAGATTTCATTTCACTCCAGAAAGAATGGCTATTATCAAGAAACACAACAATAACAAATGCTGGCAGGATTGTGGGAAAAAGGAACTCTTCTCCACTGTTGGTGGGAGTGTAGACTGGTGTAACCAATGTGGAAATTAGCGTGGAAATTCATTGAAAACTAAAATTAGAGGTCCTATTTCGTACAGCTATTCCACTTTTTGGCATCTTCCCAAAATAATTAAAAGCATCATACTGCAGCAATATATGCACACCCATGTTTATAGCAACACAGTTTACAACAGCTAAATCTTTGAATCAACCCAAATGCCTATCAAGTGATGAATGGATGAAGAAGATGTGTCTTTGTGTGTGTGTGTGTGCAATGGAGTATTTCTCAGCCACAAAGAAGGATCAATTTGAGATTTTTCTCTTGAAATGGATGCATTTTGAGAGCATACTCTTAAGTGACGTAAACTGATCATACATGTGTAAATATTGCATTGTCTCTCTGATGTGAGAAACTGAAAGTGTAAATAAGAACAGAAATGTATAATAGACATTGTTAAACAGGAAGAAATTGTTCAGGAAAAAGAGGAACAAGGGGGGAGGGGGAGAAGGAAGGAAGGGAAAAGAAAAAAATGAGAAACGAAGGATAAAATGGAAACAAAGCTTTGTAAATAGGATGGGAAGAAGGATTAAAGGGAGGGGAGGGGAATGGGGGAAAAAAGAATCATCAACATATATCATGTACAGGTACAAATTTCCTGTGATCAATATTATCACTGTGGATATATATAAACTGTATGAATACATTTAGTTATAAAAATGAAAGAGATGGTTTGACTGATACATAGTTAATAAGGCAACTATAGTACAAAGTTCTTGGCAAAGTTTAGTTTTATATTTATTAGTGTTCATTTAAAATATTCTTATTTTTTTCTCTGAAAATTATGATGTTTATAAAAGCTTCAGAAATAATAAATTTATTAAATGATCAGTTTCAATTGAGTGATATCAAAGGAGCATCAAAGAAGCAACGTTCAATACCAACATTTTTAAGGAATACATTTTGGACCTATTAGCATCAAAACAAATTAAAAATTTGGCCCTTAAAAATTGATCAAGATAGAATCAAGAAAACCCATAAGCCATGAAATATTTATTACCTGAATATCAAAGGTTTGGTGGCTGAGTGACCAGAGAGGAGGAGATTTGAAGGTGGCAGAAACTCAAATAGTAGCCAAGAATTTAAAGTTATTAAGCAACCTTTGATTACCATTAAATTGTATCCCATTGACCTAAGAATAGGTCAACCTAAAATATTAAATTCACAGAAAACAATGAGACAGTGCTGAATGGTAAAAGGTATCCAAGAGATCAACCTAGGACCCGAGTGGCATATAAGAAAGCAAAGGTTATGGCTCCTTGTTATCATTATCAAGATCTCAAAAAGGTGTTTCTGTGACCCTCCCAAGAAGGTCATCAAAAACATTTCAAAGACAAGGAACTCTGACTAATGGAGATTCCCACATCCTAGGAAAGTAATTTCCTGATGCTGGTTAAATCTGCCTTTTCCTTACTGGTTATGCTTGCAGTAGTGTCTAACCTATGTCCTGTTGTCTGCCTGGCCACCACAGCTTTGAATAAAATATTATAGTAAAGGTTTTAAAAATAAAGGAAGCTTTGTTACTTATATACATTAACTATATCATATATTTCACATACAGCCCAGGACAATTCCTCTTCACTCAGTGTGGCCTAGGCAAGCCAAAACGTCAGACACCCATGCTGGAGTACTAATTTTCAGAAAGGAAAATGCCATACATTAAGAGGTGTTTCGGTAATTATACCACGGTACTTGGAGGTCCTACTGACATTTAGTGGATAGGGACCGGTGACGCTACTTGTCCTAAAATGCACAGAAAAATATCATATAATGAAGAGCTGTCCTGTATTCCACATAGCTTTCAAATATTCTGATGAGCAAAATAGTACAGATGATAAAAACTGTTTACATGAATCTTGTCTTAACCAGTTTTTTATCACACTGTTTTCCTGTGCCTCCGCCTTTTATGTTTTCCTTTCTTATATGTAATGATTCTTAATTCTCTTAAGTATAAACTTATTTATTATAAATTGGTACAATCATGTATTTTATTATGTTGTCTGATGCAGCCGTGCTCTTGCATTTATATCTTGAAATATATATCATTTTATTGTAAATTACTTTTCTTTCATTCCTTATTTATATTTGTTAGTGCAGTATATTGTTTTTTAAAAATTACATATGTAGGTAGGTTATATTATCTGTGAAGTTCATTTTAGGATAGGGAAGTGTGAATCACGTATTTGTTATTAAAAGGGAGTGTTAGGTCTCATAGGAATGAGAACTAGTGATCTAGAGCTAAGATTGAACAATGAATATGGATAACATTAAGGCTTGAAGTTGTTGAAATCATAGTTCATTATTCCCATAGTGGGAGATAAAAATCTCCAGTGTGAGTCAACCACAGGAACTGAAGGCTTCTGCCTGAGAAGCATGACTGGTGGATGTCGAGCCCTTTTCAACATCATGTCAATTGTTTTCCATAGTGATCCAATGAGATACATTTTATTATTGTCCCCACTTTTCAGATGACCTAACAAGCTTTTTCAGTTGGTGAGTGGTAGTGCCTAGAACAGAACTTATGTCTGTCTCATACCAAACCCAAGTACTTTCTGTTATCTTGCTCAGCTTCTCCAGGAGAATGCTGGAAAAGAAAGTGCCAGACATTCCGACCCTTCTACAGAGGAGTCTGCATTTGAGGATTAGTGAATGAGGATCTTCCAGCATTTATGGAGTGCTTTAAGCTGTGCTTAGGAATCAGAAAAAACAAATAATGTAGGAGCCCCTTACCTTAAGGGCAATCTAGTCTATTAGACTAGATTTATAATCCAATTGGACGTGGAAGGTGTATAATCAGTACAAGGTTAACTTACAGGGAAAAAAATAACATATTGGTGGTAGCTGAGAGCATACCAAGAATAGTTTGCGTATGTACCTATGTTTTCACTGTATCCCATCTGTGTCTGAAGGAAGCCTCAGTGAAGATTTATTGATTGCCTATTATGTGCATGGCAAAAATCCCGAGAAGAAACTGAAGACATAGTGATATAGTGGGCGAGGAAATCAGTCTTTGGGGAGGACTGAGGGGAAGGGGCAGGATCACAGATGAAAGGGCATACCTATTTATCAGAGGCCAGAGGCCCACAGAAAAAGGAGACTGCAACATGAAAAAAGTGGAATCCAGCCAAGGGAGGCACCAGCCAGACATGCTGAGCAAAGGCCAGCAGGAGGTCATCCTTACCCATTGAGGAAGAGTCAAGAGAGGAGGGAGAAATCTGAGGGGCCAAGGAGATCAGAAATGGTTTGGAACATGCTGTGGGCATGAATACAGCCAAAGAATAAGCAATAAATTCATAAGAGACTGTGGAGCTGCCTGCAGGCTCTGCTGAAGTTAAGCTGCCAGGATTTATGCATTTGTTGATTATCCACTTTGTGCACTACACATAGTAAATATTCAACCCCAGGCAGCCGCCTCTGCACCTTCCCCACTCTTGGCCCCCCAGCCAATGTTCTGTCTCATTTATTCCTAAATTGTGAGCAATCTGAGCAACAAATTATAAAGACAGAACACACACACATAGGGTTTTTCTGTTATAATCAAAATTTACAACAAAATTAATCTGACACGTATTTGATGATATGCATAATTGTTATTGTGCTGGGTGGTAATTAGGCATAAATTGTAAACAGTACACATAAATGCCTGTAATTAGAATTACTTTCACACAGTTAAACCAAATTCTTAGTGTCTTTCCCGAGTTTGTCAGCCCTTGTATATTCCTCATCTGTATCCACGTCAGCAAGTGCAGTTAGTGTCAATCATCACCTTCATCAGGCACTTGTTATTGTTACAGAAAGAAATCTAGGGTCTCTCTGTCCAACAGCTACCTCTGGCTGCCTCTCAGAAGTCCCCCACTCCTAAAGTAACCATTAAGAGTCAGTTGTCTCTTGTGCAGTCTGCAGCTAACGACAGAAGAGGCTTCTTATGCCCTCCAGAGGAATCTCTGGTGGGGCCCGAGGGTAACATTACGGCTAGTGGTGGTAACACGGGCGAGGAAAGGGCTCTGAATCCCAGTATCAGGATCAATATGGGCAGATGGATCACAGAGTGAGGGAATATGACTCAATTCACTATTTACACACCCTCTTTCTGCCCCTGATCCCATGAAACGGTTGATATGATCATCTTGACAGACGTCCTTAAGGGAATAGTTTGTGTTGTCATTGTTTGATTGTCTGACTATTTTTATGCCTAGATTTCATAACTTGAACAACTACTTCTAAGATAACAATATGTAATATATTGACTAGTATTGATTTTTTGCCTTTTTTTTTGAAATTCTGTATTACTTCTACTTTTTTTGTTTTGCTTTTTAAAAATAAATTTGAAAAAAGAAAGTCCTGCTCCAAACTGACCCTCAATAATCTCTCTTGTCTTCAATGAACCTATTGCCTTAAATCACCTTTAAAATTCAGACATGGGCTGCTTTTATTTTGTCATTGAAAACAAATGATTTAAAGATACCAAGAAAGCTGGCATACCCATAGGAATTCATATCAGTATACCTAGCTGTAAAATCAGATAGATAAGCCTGGATGCTATGGCTTGCTTGCAGCGAAGTTTGACTAATTACCCTCTCTAAACCTCAGTTTCCTCATATGTGACATGGTGATAGTAGCAGAGTCTGTCTTATATGGCTGTTATGAGGATTTCATGGGATCTCATACATAAAATCTAAGCACACTGCCTGGAACATGGTAAAATTTCATTTACTGTTAGATGCATTTGTTATTGTTGTGGCTATTTTTAGTTTTAGTCATAGTCTTGGCTTCCTCATCGCTGCAACAGTCCCTCGATGTGTTTACTACTGTAGAAAAAAGGACTGCAGGAGATGAGTGTATGAAATGGTAGTTGCAGCCAAGCATGGTGGTGCACGCCTGTAATCCCAACACTTGGGAGGCTGAGGTAGGAGGAATGCTGTGAGTTCGAGGCAAGCCTGAGCTACACAGTGGAACCCTGTTTGGAAAAAAAAAAAAAAGCAAGCTAGTAGCGAAATTTGGATGGCAAAACCATGGATGACCTTAAATCAAATAAAACAGCACAGATGGCTCAGACCTTCATTTCTATTCCATATTTGTTACAGGGAGGTTGGTGCTAATCTGGAACACGACAAAGCCTGACATTTAAAGGAAAACAAAATCAGACGAAATGAAAATGATTATTGCAAACATTCACTTCATCACCAAAAATACGTATTCAGAGCAAGGCCCTGGAGATATTAGAGGTAAAGGCAACATATTTTAAAGGGGGAGGCAGGACGTGTGAGTTAGCATGTGCAGCAAGTATGACGAGGCTGCTAATGCTCCATATGGTGCTGCCAGCCAGGAGGCAGGAAGTATGCACTGAATATATAAATATAATAAATCATACAACAAATTTAAAATCCAGTGTCAGTCAGGAAGGACTTTCCCATAGAGGTGAAGTTTCTGAAATTAGTAAAAGATTTTGAAAGTAATTTGTACCTCTCGAAATGACACAGATGCTGTGGCTGCTATTCCAGTTATCATTCCTGCTTAAAAATCATCCCCCAAAATTAGTGGACTAAAATCATGAATTATGCTCATGGATTCTATGGGTCAGAAATCTAGACAGGTTATAGTGGGAATGGCATCTCAATCCCACAATGTCTGAAACTTCAACTTGGAAAAGTTTGTGACTGTAGTGGCATGACAGCAAAGCAGTGGGGGTTATCTGAAGATGTAAGCACTTGCATGTGCGTGGTGGTTGCTGTCAACCTTTAGTGCCCTGATCATGCTCTACTGGTCAAAGCCATTTCAGCATTTCCATATCCAAGAGGAAGGGAATATAGATCCAAATCCTCAATAAGCAGAATATCAAATAATTTGAAAATACAGTATAGACCCTATAAATCATGGATGGGCATCATTTCTGTCTCTCCGGAGACTGTTAAACTGGAAAACTTCCATGTGGATTCTCCATGTGACTTTTCCATGGTGTCGCAACTTTGGGAAAATCAGACATATTATGTGGCATTTTAGTAATACAAAATCAAGTTTACAGCAATCAAGACAAAAGAGTCATCACTGTCTAAGGCCCAGCTGTCATTCAGAGACTATCACTTTCTCCATCTGAATGTTACCATTATGCCCAGAATACACTGTTGGTGCCCTTGTCATGTTATATTGGTCCATATGTAAATAATTCCTTTGAAATTCAAAGCGGAGGACATTGATCTCACTAATTGATAGGAAGAACATCAACAAATGTGTGGAGGGGCCTGGGACATAGCTCAGCGGCACAGAGCCTGCCTGGCAAGTATGAGGTCCTCAGTTCGATTTCTGGTCCCAAAGCAGCAACAACAAACAAACAAACAAATAAGTGGATATATATTAAATTCTCCTTTGTGACTCATTTATTAAGCCAAAACCACTGAATAGCTACCTACTGACAGACTAGGGAGCGAGAATTTCAAAGGCATTTGTTCATTCACTTCTTTAAAATCAAATATGTATTTAGTGTAAATGATGGGACAGGCATAGAAGTTTTGAGAGAGAGGCATTGAAAATATAAGTATAAAAACAGTTACATAATTAATATTTTCAAGGGATAAGAATGATGAGATATTAAAGAGAACCTTACTAGTTGGGATGGGTGATAGTGTAGGAGAGAAATTAATTTAGATAAGGTGGCTATGAAGTGTCTATCTGACATCTTATTGAAGATGAAAACAGAAGGATAAGGAGGAACCAACTATATCAAGGTTTGGTGAAAGAGTATTCTTAGTAGAGGGAATATCATCTGCAAACATTCTAAGGCACAAAACAATTTACAAATTTAAGAAACTGGGGGGATTAAAGATGGCAGAGTGGTAGCAATTCAGCCTCTCTGAGAATCAGAATCCAGACACTGGAAAATAACGATTTAGGGAAAACATGAAAGAGAAGTAAGTAGATCTCTAGGAATCAAGAAAGTACTGACAAAATTTAAAACCCGTGGAGAAGTTGAGATGCACCACAATACAGAGAAAAGAATGAAACATTTTGGACTCTCTCCCCTGACTCCAGCTCCCAGCTCATGAGGAAGGGACCCTAACTCTGAAAAAGAAAGGTGAGTTCTTGAGGGTGCAGTGGCCTTCAGGGAGAAATAGTGATGGTGGACTGGACCAGCAAGCTGTCGTGACATGCAGGAACAGTATGGGGTTTTTCTCCTACAGGAGTCCTTCCACATGGCAGTCAAGAGTTTGAGAGGGATCCCAGCTCAGGTGGCCACCATATTGCTGGAGAGGTTGAATGCCATTCTAGGGAAGGTTTGACTGTTTAAGTCTGAGTCTCAGGACAGCTGTGGGATAGCTTTACCTTGGGGCTTCCAGCATTAACCTATCACAGTGACTGAGTGAGGGACAGCCACAGGAGACAGATGCAGATAGGGAGCAAACTAGAAAAAGACTGTCTTGGTTACTTTTTACTCGTTGCTGAGACAAATTACCTGACACCCAAAATTAGGGAAGGAAAGGTTTATTTAGCTTACAGTTTTTGGAGGTTTCAGTCCACAATCAGCTGGCTCCAAGGCAGGGTGGCATGGCACGGGGACAACACTTCAAGGCAGCAGCCCGGCAAAAGCAGACAGAGTAAAAGGGGGAGCCAGAGCAAGCCTCTTCTCCTCCTTTATATAGTACATAGGACACCCCCCCTCGCAGGGTGGGTGTAGCATACACAAATCTCCTTGCCTTCCTTTGCACAGGCTGAGGATATTTACAAAGTAAGACCCCTGGCTCCCTGCTGAGTCTCCCAGTTAAACTTCTGACCTTCTCAAATTGTAACAATGACCAGGTAACTGTGCTCTACACCCCAGGATGTAGAGCTGCTGAGTTACTTAATTAAGCTGCTAGACTTCTCAAGTTGACACAATGTATAAACCGTAGCAAGACCCTATGAGGGGTTTGAGCTCAGGTCATCAAAGACACAGTCCCTTCTCCCCAAGAAAATGTTGGCATTGGGTACTTGAGCCCTCATCCTAGTGCATGAATGTGGTGTGGATCTAGGGACTATCTTCCTTATTTACCAGTGAGCAGCTTGGACATTGCCATACACTGGGTAAAAAGAGGAGCCTCAGAAATGGAGCCAGGTGTGCCTCAATAAACCACAAGCTTTAAAACTACATGGAAAAAACTGTGAATTGCTAGACTCCAAAATTGCAGATCCCAGAAAGAAGTCACTATTTCAACAACACAGACAATTTGGGGGGGGCTATTTTTAAAAAGTTCTTTTTCTTTTTTTTCTTTTTTTATCCCCCCATTTCATTTCTTTGTTCCTGTTTAATTTTTCCTTTGAATTTTTCTTACTTTTCTGTATGTTCTTTTCCTTCTCTCCTTTGTATTTTATTTCTCCTTTGTTTTTATCGGTTATCTTTAACTAATTCTATAAATATCCTTCTACTTCCAAATAGGATCCTTTATCTCACTTCTCTACCTTCTTTCTGATCTCAAATAGTTCATTTTCAAATTTTTCTTCTTATGTTCCCCCAACTCCAACTCCCTCTATCTTTAATAGTATGATCACAAAGCTTTATCAATACTTAGAGAATTAATTCTATAGAATTATTATTTAATTCTTTTCCACCATTAGTGGAGACACAGTTGTCACAGTTAGTACATATTAGCTGTAAATCAATGCCTGGGTTGTCTTAATGTTTACACTGTAATTGTGGATTTCTTCTCTAGGATTAAGGGTGATACAGAGTTGATTCTTCTGTTATGTTAATATCAAATTTCTATGGGATGATACAACTGTAGCTAATTTGCTTGATACTGCCAGGGTTCAATAATTGTTGTTAATAAAGGGTTTGCTCTGTAAGCCAACACCCAAATTACCTTTGTGACATTAACAATACTAGTACATTCCAAGAGAACTCATTGTTAGGTCAATTACACAGTATCTTCTCCTCCCATATTGATTAAGGTGGTGGGATCTTGGGGACAAGAGACTATAGTTAGCCGTCCCCAAAGTACATCACTGAAAAGTGACTGACTAAAGAGATCTTTATACCAGAAAAAAAAAGTCTTTACACTATAAGTGACCACAAATCTCAGCACAAAATAGAACAACCAAAAACCATAGAAACAAGAGAAGACAAGGAAGTAAAATACCTCGGCAAAGCTAATCCAGAGGAAATCAAGGAGCAAACAGCAAAAGCCACATACTTAATTTATTGTAAAAAATAACAGATGAGACCAAAAAATGGATCAAAGTGTTGCTCGATGGGACTACAGAAGATATAACTAAACAAATTCTGGGAGTAATAAACAAAATGGTCAGGGAGCTAACAGAAGACACTAATAAAAAGCTAACTAAACTAACCAAAATGATACAAAACATAAATGACCAGTTTAGAAAAAAATTAGAGTCCATGAAAAAGTTTCAAAGAGAAATCTAGATGATCAGTTTTTACATTGAAAGTACAGGCATCAGAAAATATCAAGGGGAGGATAGAATTTCAGAATTACAATGCAAGGATGCTTTCAAAGACCAACTACTCAAAGACACCTCAAAAAAAAAACAGAACATGAAAAATGGATCCAACAGCTCCTAGATGAGCTAAAGAGGACTACTTTAAGACTAATTGCAATAAGTGAAAAGTCAGAAGACAAAAAAAAAGTCCAAAAATGCTTGTTTATAGAAATAAAAGCAGAAAATATTCTGTGCAGAGCAAAAGAAATAAAAATACAGAGAAGTGATGCATATAGAAACTCAAATAGACAAGATTAAAAGACAACTGCTCGACCTCACTTTATAGTCAAAATACCAGAAGTCCAACACAGGGAAACATTTTAAAAGATGTTACGGAAAACCAATGAATCACTTATAAAGGTAAACACATTAGAATTACAACAGACTTGATAACACAAACCTTAAAGGCCAGGGGGACATGCACTGAAGTGTTTCAAGCCCTAAAACATAACGATTTTTAATCAAGACAAATAAATATATGCTGCAAATTTTTTCCTTCAAAACTGACAGAGAAATAAGCTATTTCCATGACAAGGAGGACCTGAAATTCATAACCACCAAACTAAAGTTACAAAAAATTCTTAAGGATATCCTAGAAAGACATAGTGAAGCCAACAATACCAATAAGTCAAATAGAATGAATACACCTGGCAGGGTGAAAAGTTAAACTGAAGTGAAAAAATTAGGAAATCAACAATAGGAAAGTAATGCAGTGACAGGAATAAGTCAATACATTTAAGGAATAATTCTCAATATTAATGAATTCAATTCTCTCAATCAGAAGACATGGATTGGCAGAATGGATCAAGCAATAAAACTCAATGATATATAGTACACAAGAAACACATTTAATTGAAAAAGAAACTCACACATAAAAAGAAACTCACAGATAAAATTGAGTCATTGAAAACAACATTCTATGCAACAGGACCCAGGAAAAAAGCACTTGTAGGCATTTCAATTTCATGCAAAGTGGATTTGAAGCCAAAACTGGGCAGAAGAGACAAAGTAGGTTACTATATATTGGCTAAGGGAACAATTTAACGAGAAGAGATAACAATGATAAACATTTATGCATAAAATACCAGCATACCCAAAACAAACACTAGTGGGCTTAAAAAAAAATCAGATCAACTTCAACAAAATTATAACAGGGGACCTCAATGTTCCACTGTTACAAATAGACAAAGTAGATGAAAATCAACAAAGAAATATCAGAGTTGAATCAAACTTTCAAAAAATTGGCCTTAGTAGATATTTATGGAATGTTCACCCAACAACAGAGTGCACATTTTTATCAATAACACATCATATTTTCTCTAAAATAGACCACAAGCTAACCCATAAAGCAGACTTAAGTAAGTGCAAAAAAGTTGAAATTATCTCATGAATATTATCAGATCATTGTGCAACTAGAAATCAATAGCAAAAATAAACCACAGAAATTATGCAAACACTTGAAAATCAAACAATACCCTCTTGAAAAGTCAATGGATCACAGAAAAAAATCAAGGAAGAAATTAGACAATTCCTAGAATGAAATGATAACTCACATACAATAAATGCACTGAACCCTATGGGACACAATGAAAGCAGTCCTAAAAGGGAAATTTATAGCTGTGAATGTCCACATCATAAAAACAGAGCAAGTCCAAGAAAATCACCTAATAATGCCCCTGAAAGTCCTAGAAAAACAAGAACAATCCAAATCTAAAGTTAGTACAAGGAAGGAAATTATAAAGAACAGAGCAAAAGTTAATACAATTGAGACCAGTAATCAAAACAATGAATCAAAGAAAGAATAGACAAAGTTCATAAACTTCAAACCAATTTTACCAAAGAAAGAAAGAAAGACATAAATAAATGCAATTAGACAAGAAAAGGGAGAAACCACAATGAATTCTGCCTAAATTTGGAAGATCATTTGTGATTACTTTGAGAATTTGTAGTCTAAAAATATGAAAAACTCAGATGAAATGGGTAGATTTCTAGGTATATTTGAGCTACCAAACCTGAACCAAGAAGATATAAAAGTCCTGAATAACCCAGTATCAGCAATAAATTGAAGTATTAAAAAATAGTACCATCTAAGAAAAGTCCAGGTCTTGATGGATTCATTGCTGAATTCTACAAGAAATTTAAAGAAGATCTAATGCCTTTACTTTTAAAATTATATAATGAAATTTAAAGGGAAGCAATACTTCCAAAGTCATTCCTAGAAGCTACCATTACCCTGATTCCAAAACCAGAAAAGGACCTAACCAAAAAAGGGAACTATAGGCACGTCTCTTTCATGAACTTAAACACAAAAATTCTCAATAAGATACTGGCAAACAGAATTCAATGAATCATTAGAAGGTTAATACATAATGACCAAGTAGGATTTATTGCAGGGTTGCAGGGATGGTATACCATACGCAAATCACTCAATGTAATACACCACATAAACAAAAGCAAGTATAAAAATCACATGATTATCTCAGTAGACATGGAAAAGGCTTTTGGTAAAATTTAATATCCATTCATGACAAAAAGTTCTGAAGAAAATCTATATAGAAGGGCCTTATCTCAATCTGTTAAAACTGTCTATGACAAACCAATGGTTGACATCATGTTAAATTGGGAGAATCTGAAACTTTCCCTCTAAAATCAGGAACAAGACAAGGATGTCCACTAATATCACCTATGGTCAATATAATACTCAGAGCATTAGCCAGAGCAATCAGGCAAGAGAAAAAATAAAAAGAATATGTACAGGAAAGGAAGAATTTAAATTATCATTATTTGCAGATGACACGACCCTCTACATGGAAGATCCCAAAAATTCCACCAAAAGACACCTATGATTAACAATCAAATTTAGTAGCATAGAAGGATACAAACTGAACACACAAAAGTGAATGGCATTTTTGTACACTCATGAAAAATTCATCAAGAAAGAAATGAGGGAAATAATAATATTCATAATAGCATCAGGAAAAATTAATTATTTAGATAATACTCCAAACAAGGAAGTAAAAGACCTCTACAATGAAAACTACATTCTACTGGAAAAGGATATTAAAGAAGACATCAGAAAATAGAAAGATATCCCTTGTTCCTAGATAGGCAGAATCAATATCATCAAAATCTTCGTCCTTCCAAGACTGATATGCAGATTTAGTGCAACCCCAATCAAAACATCAATAATGGGCCTCAGAGAAACAGAGAAAACAATCCTAAAATTCATATAAAACCAGGAGATATCTAGAATAGCAAAAGCAGTGCAGGACAACAAAAACAAAGCAAGAGGCATCACAATCTCAGACTTCAAGGTATACTACAAAGCTACAGTGATTAAAAAAAAACAGCATGGCATTGGCAAAAAACAGATATGTAGATCAATGGAATAGAAGAGAGGATGCAAAAACAGCAGCTACCTAATCTTTTACAAAGGAGAGGGGTGCAAAACCTTTCGTTTTTAGCCTCTTAACAAATGGTGCTGGGAAAACTGACTATTCACATGTAAAACATTGAATCTAGATCCCTATCTCTCACCATGTACTACACTAAAATCAAAATGGATCAAAGATCTAAATATTAAAACAGAAATTCTTAATTAATAGAAGACAAAATTGTAAAACTCTTGAAAACACAGGCATAAGCAAGGACTTTCTCAACAGAATCCCAAATGCATAAAAAAATAACACCAACATCAACAAATGGGATCATATCAAATTAAAAACCTACTGAACAGCAAAGGAACAACCAATGGAATGAAGAGACAATCTTCCAGCTATTTCTTGAACAGAGAAATGATATCTATAATACATAAAGATCTCAAAAAATTAGACCTTGCAAAACAAAAACTCAATCAAAAAATGAGCAACTGAAATGATTTGACACTTTCCAGAAGAAAAAGTACAAAGGGCCAACAAATACATGAAAAAATTTCAACATCACTTGCCATTAGAGAAGTATAAATTAATACAACACTGAGATTCCATCTCACTCCAGAAAGAATGGTTATCATCAAGAAATTAAGTAATAACAAATGCTGGTGAGGCTGCAGGAAAAAGAAACACTTCTTCACTGTTGGTGTAAGTGTAAAGTAGAACAACCACTATGGAAATCAATATGGAGATTTCTCAAGAGACTGAAAACATGTATTCCATTTGACCCAGTTCTTCCCCTTGTAGGTATCTTTCCAAAGAGTTAAAGACATATTACAATGACACATGCATATGCATGTTTATAGAAGCATGATTTATAATACCTAAATCTTAGAAGTGGCCAATATGTCCACGAATAGACAAATTGATAAGGAGAATATGGTATTTATCCAAAATGGTATAGTAGCCTGCAATAAAGAAGGATAAACTGGCCACCTTGAAAATGACCATCATGTTGAATGAAATAAGACACACAAGCTTCAATATCACATGTTTTCTCTTGTATGAGAAACCCAAAATATGAATGTAGAGCAAAATGAAGCATAGAAATCAGAAATATGCAACCAAGAGATAGAGGAAGAGAGCAGGAATGGGAGAAAAATGAAAAAAAGTTAAAAGAGATAATAATGATGTGTCGAGTATATGAACCAAGTCCAAAAAGAAATGTGATCATTATATACTATCAACATGTAGAAAAAAATAGAAGATGTCCAAGACATGGAGGGCGGAAGAGAGGAGGAGAGGAGAAGGGGATTAAAAAAAAGAATTAAAATGTGTCATGTGCATGTACCAACTTCTCATGATGAATGTAATCATTATGTACTATAAACGCATACTAATTAAAATATAACAAAAATTGAAGAAACAGAGAAGATTGTAATGTGGACATTTCACACAGAGGATCATGATTCACGATAAAGTTAGCAAGGATCAAATTCTTAGAAGTTTAATAGGTCCATTCCCTCTTAGCCTGCCTTTTCTAATTAACCACCTCCTTCATTTAGTTTCATACTATTATTGTAAGAAGGATATAAAGATGTTTATTCCATGTAAGAATGACATAAAATGCAAGTAAAGAGAGGAGGAAGTACAGTTCTTGCAGAAAGATTAAGGGTGGATCCAGTCTCGTGATATTATTTGAGCTGTTATTAAAAGCCTCTGTCGAGCCTGAAGTCTCTGCAAAGCTTCCCTGTCCTATGGAGTACCTTGGTGGCTAGCTTGTGTTTTTGTTTTATTTTTATTTTTTATTTTTGAGACAGGACCTTGCTGTGTAGCCCAGGCTGGCCTTGAACTCACAGCACTCCTCCTGCCTCAGTGCCTGCAGTGCTGGGATTACAGGCATGTGACGCCCAGCCGCTACTTTGCATTTTGCTTGTCAATAATGATAGTGAATTGAGACCCTGGCAAAATTGAGAAGTCACAGATATTTGACACCCCTTCATCTAGCATGGGTTTTCAGCTCTCTGACCAAGTCTTAATATTTCAGATATCTCCCTGGTCCATACTTCTTTACTATTTCAAAGCAAGAAAGATCCCAATAACATCCAACAATGACAATGGTAACTATTAAAATAGTGATTAACACCTATCAAATACCTCCCATGTGTGAAAAATTTTCCATGTATTATCTCCTTAATCTTCCTAGCAGCCCTGGGAGGTAAAGCAGCACTAGTATTTCCATTTCACACAAGACACTTGAAGATCAGGGGGCCAAGTTGCTTTCCTGGTGTCTGAGTTGTGAACCTCCTCTTTCAAACACTATTGAATAAAACTATAATTTTTCAAGATACCAAAAAATACAGTTAAGCACCTGAAAACTCTGCATAGGCAGTGTCCCCAAAGGTGAATATTTACCTATTTTTAAAATTTTTGTCCAGATGCCCAGCTCCATAAATGCTAAATTAAATAAATTGTGGCCTGTGCAAAATTACCTACCTTTTTCCAAGGAATTGCCTTCATATACTAGTTAATGTTTTGTTTAATAATTTCTTATTTGCATTCTGCTTTCAAAATTAAGACCCTAAACTTACACAAACCACCATTCTGAGCTTTAGTCATCCTTGGAGAGTATGGCATATAATTAGCCTTCTTAAGTACTTTGAATTAAGTGAGATGTAAAGAACAGCTTGCCTTTAATAGAAATCCTTACCTGATTTCAATAGGCCCTTGCCGAGGGTATTAAAAGGAAGAAACTCAATTAGCTCTAATTGCTGCTCTCTGTGGACATGTTTCCTTCTCATTGGCAGATGCCAGCTGCCATTGTGGTAGAAGCAATAACTTAAAATTTCCAGCTGGAAACATCCCTCCTCCTGATTCTGAGTTCCTCTCAGTTAGTGAAAAGATTATGAGTCTTGGTGTTAGGCATACACTGGGCTCAAATTCAAATTCTGATTTCAACACTGTCTAGCTGGATGGTTTTGAACAAGTCGGTTAATCTTTCAGTCTCAGTAAAACAGGGATAATAACAAGAGCTGCCTTTCAGCAGTGCTGAGAGGCGTTAGCACAACAGTCCATGCAAAGGACTCACCTAGTGCAGGACACTTATGAGCAACAAATGAAACTTAAAACAATTTCAGTTGATGGAGCAAGGGAAAACTCATTAATTGCACATTAAATTTTCCTTACACTATGGAAATATTTCCACTTTGTTGGGGTATGCAGTAAGTGACAAGAGTCACCAAAAAAATTGATACTTTCTTTTGATCAGGTCTGTGTCCCTCATTGCACCAGTTTTCTCAGAGCTACCTTGTTTCTCAGTATGCAAATGACGGGGCTGAGGGCAGGCATAGGCTTGCAAACAAAGGGAAAAGTAACTTCAATGTGTCTTCATGCTGAGGCCCTAATGGGCTATCACAGACAATGCCCAGTGTTCCATAATAATGACAAGTGTTAAACGGGAGACACAGGTGGAGAAAACACACTGCTTCTTGAGGCAGAAAAAAATCCTCAGAATGGTCAAAATGATGTGACTATAAAAAGTCAGGGTTAACAGGAGGGGCCAAACACTAATAAAGAGGCGCAGATAGATAGATAGATAATCTCAGCTACCTGTGCATCAAGTGCAGGCTTCAAATCACAGAAGAAGTGATAATCTCACTAGCAGTACAGAATGGTAAATAAAAAATAAGGGCCAGAAATTCAGCCACTCAGCAGTCACTAGCTACCCGTAAGCAATCTCAGATATATATGATACTGGGGTAGTGCTGGCTAGGTAGTGATCACAGGAAAATGCAGCCTGGAAGAAGCATTCTGTGGCCACCAAAGGGACACACACACACACACACACACACACAATTAAAATAAAACTGGCAGACACAGACTGGAAAGGAAACAGGCAGATGAACTGATAGCAACATTCTCAGCATTACAGATCCTAATGTAGCAGTGTATCCAATTTCTGGGACAAAGTGGCCGGGAAAGAAATACTTGGGCACGTGAAGGAAGCAATCAGCCAACACCACAGTTTGGATCATAATGTTGCTCATAACACCCCTCTGATAAATTGTCAGAAATATCCCAAAGAGAAGAAACTGAAGGCCATGGAGGTCCCCAAAGCCAGAAGGACAGTTCTTGATAATTCACATCCTATTTTCTTCTTCAGCCCTAGTCATTCCTTTCTACTGCTACTGGTGGTGTTATCGACAATGAATATCTTAGTCATCCATGTGAAAACTGCATATGATCCACAGCCAAGTCTTTCTCTATTTTAGGAATTTGTAACAACTAAAATATATGTGTATTGTATTTCATCATGAAAATGGATTCCTAGACCTTAAAACTTGCTTCACAGCAAGTTCTCTACACACTAGTAGGGGAAGTATAATACAGTAAGAATGAACTAGTTGGGGGAGATGGTATGATACAGTGAAGAGTCATCTGCCATTTACTGGCTATGTGCCCTTGAGCAAATCATGCCACTTCTCTGACAGTTATTTTCCTAATCTATAGGCTAGCATATTAATTATGTGTAGCCTGTTTTGCACAATTATTAGTCCTTATTAGGTCCTTGATGTATTCATTAATTATTCAGCAAATATGTATTCAGTGCCACTATTTGCCAACTCTATGACAGGTGCTGAGAATACATAGTGATAAAGTCAGTTTATTAAGAAGTCATGAATGCACTCCAAGTTTCATGGAGCTAACATCGTAATGGGATAGAAAGATGAAAACACAGCTAAAGAGACCCTTAAAATAACTTTGAGCTGGTTGTCATGAATGTAACTAACAAAAAATCAAAATACAAAAGTGATGTGTATACAAGTGTGCGAATGTGTGCGTGAGTGTGTGTAAGTAGAGTATTTTGGTTGGGATGTCAAAAGAAAGTCTAAAATATTTAAAACCTATAAAATGGGAAAGAGCTAGTGTATTATTACATTATTTTATAATGCAAGATTTGGAAGTAGGGATGGGAAGAGTATTACAGACATAAGGAATGGAGCTTGAGCAAGGAAAGACTGAGATTAAAAAAACCAACATGAACTAATTAAGTGAGAGAGAGAGAGAGAAGAGAGAGAGAAACAGGTCAGATCATTCAGCAAATTCACTGATGGGTGCTAAGCAGCAACATAACCCCATTTATATCTTAAAATTACTTTTGATGCTATGGAATAAATAAACTACAGGGGGAATTTCATGGACAGGATGAGAGAGTTAAGAGACTATTTCAGTGAACCAGGCAAGGGATAATGAGAGTACCCAAATAAAGTGGTATGAATAAAGGTAGAGAGAAAAGACATTCAACGAACATTTGAAAGGTGGGAGTGCCAGTACTGTCTGATGTATTAGCTATGAGGAGTAATAAAAAATGAACTATCAGAGATGATTCATGGGTTTCTAGTTTGAGTAAATGGTACCATTTATGGTGAAGATTGTGTGGAGGGAAAGTCTGGGGAAAACATAAATTCCACTTGTATTATGTTCTAGATATCTATGAGAATTCTGGACAGAGAAGAGAAGCAAAGAGCTCCTTTTGTGGGTGTATAGCCCAAAAGTCATCTGAATATAGGTAATACTCAAAGACATGAGAATGTCTGAGAAGACCTACAGAGAGATTATAGATATAAAAGAATGCCCTACACTGAGCTTTCACACCCTCTTTTCTTTAGTCCTACCACAGGGGAGAAACAAGAGCAAGAGATTGTAAAGGACATCAGTAAGGTTGGAATGAAAGCCAGGAGGAAAGAGAGTAATACAGTGTGTTTGAGGAGAATTGCCGATTGTCTTAAAAGCTGTTGTGAGATCTAGCTGACGACGGAGAATAGTCACTTACATTTGGTTATATGGAGAATCAATTCAGCAGAAGGATGGAGACTGAAGGAAAGCAGAGAAATTGGGTAGTAACTGCAGAGAGATGAGCATTGGCCCTATGTTTTACATGTTGATGGAACTGATCCAGCAAGGAGGAGGTATTGCTGATGAATAAGTAAATGAGGAGCTAAGCTGAGATGACATCATCTACAAAGTGAGAGAAGGAAAGGGAGACAGAGTGCAGGCAGAGAGGTTAACCTTTGTGGTAGGCAGGAACACTTCATTGTTTTAGCATGAGGAAGGTCAGAGAAAAGAGTGACAGTTGTAGTTAGGTTGCTATATGTAATCTTAGGAAGATGAATTTGCTTCTATGACTGCTGTTTTGTCATTGAAGTATGAGAAGAGATCATCTTCTGGGAGTGAGGGTAGGGCAGGACAAAAGGTTTGGTGGCAGAGAAAAAACTGAAAAACAGTCACAGCTGGAAGTGAGAAAGCTATTCACTTACAGGGGGTATTAAGAGGCAGTTTGATGTTTGAGATCATGAATTTAAGACTATACAATCAGACTATTTTCCTTGTGCAATCTTCTCTGGCCATGTTTAGCTTCCAGTGTAGGGTAGGCAGACAGTTTAACTCAAATTTGGAATTTGCCAGTGTAAAACAATGAAAGGAAAGAAGGGCAAGAACACTGAAGGATAGTTACAAAAAACTTATAATGAGGATTATATGATAATGTTATATCTCTCCCACTTCGTGGCACTGATTATCAAGTTATGGGATATTGAAGATGGAAAGAACTTTCAAAATATCATGTGACCAATCCTTTAACTTTCTAACTGAAAAAGCAGATCCAGATATGTAAAATACCTTCAATGGGATCTGAATCAATAACAGAGCGGGGATTCATACAAAATTTTCATTACCAATTCTTGTTCCTTCCATTATAACATGCACTTCTAATTTTTACTCTCTTTTCAATGCTGTGAAGTGAGATCTTAATGTATAATATACAAGTACATGAAGACAGACTTAACTTCCATTTAGTAATTTACATGTCTGGAGCTTAATAGCGAAGAACTTTCATATCCTTTACTATTCAGATGCATTACTATTTTTAATCCTTGAAACCAGCTTGTGAGGTATTTGGGAGTAAGTCTTTGATTTATGCCATTGAATTTACAGATGAGAAGACTGATAATGATCATCATCATCATATTGTGCTTATACTTCAATTATGACTCTTCCTTCTAGAGATAAAAAGTTAATCTTATTCATGTTGTTGTAGATGTGAATTTATAAGATGCTAATTGTACTATGAGCCAGGAGTTTTGGTCAGGTAGCTGAATAATAGGAACCATATGGGGCTACCAACATCTGAACTGAACAACAAATGTAAGAAAGGGAGGTAGATTTTCTTGATGGTAATGTAACAGAAAACATCTTTAGAAAAAGGGGGCTTGTCAGGTGGAATGTAGATGGTTTCAGAATATAGGTGGTTATCTAGCTAAAGGATTACTTTCTCAGGAGATGAGAAGGGCACATTCCGGGCATTGGGAATTCTGTGCAAAAAGGTCTAGTGACCTGAGGATTGTGCTGGTCATTTGATTGGACACAGTTTTTGAAGAAAGTGAGTAAGGGGCTGAGGACAGAAAAGGCAGGAACACATATATTTTTGAAGAAAGAAAAACCAGAAAATGATGTTCAAAATTGAGTCAGGGAAGTAGGAGCAACACGGAAAATGATGTCCCAGAGTCCACAGAAGAGGAGCCATTAGAATTGCTAGTAAAAAAATGTTCCATGAGTATGTAGGTGTGGGGACAGGAGTTATGACTGCAGCAAGATGAGGAGACAAAAAGCACAACAAATGTGAGTATGTAATTTTGAAAGGATTGTTTAGAGAGTGAAGGAGGGAAGAGAGCCAAAAAGAAGAGAAGATGAGGGGAAGGTTTTTTATTCTCACATTCTATCTTTTATTGAAGGAAAAACTCTACCAAGGTTGTAGGCAAAGAGTATAACTTCAAAGAGAAAGAAGTGTGAAAGATATGCAAGAGCATGAGTGGTGGGGCAAGGAGGGTCTCCACGGTGACCGGATAGAGAAATACACAACTGGCAGCATTACCTTCGGGTAGGAAAAAAGGCTCATCCTTTAGAAAAGATGGCAGGGGATAAAGTGGATGATGATTATGGAGATAATTACCTCATTTCTCTCCTTCCACTTGAGTTTGCAATCCTTAGGTGACTGTGATGAGCCCATGGTAGAAATGTTCACTTTGCTTCCTCAGAGCCTGTCTTCTTGTTCTATCTATATTTGTGGAGCTCAAAATATTTATCAGAGGCCAATGAGCTGGTTTGCTCTAGTACAACTGTGTTGTGACCAGGAGTACATTCATCAACAGCAACAGCATGGCAGACACATTATAATCTTCGCTAAGAAGATCACAGGAAACCTGAAGAATCAGAGCTTCTCCACCTTTCCTTTTTTACCTGCACAAGTACACTTTTCTCTCAAACTTCTCTCAAGGCTCCCAAAAGGAACAACTAAGAGTATGTCACATAAAGACACTTTTGGTTTTCATGTGGTAGTGGCCAAAACATTTTTAGCTCCTGCATTGACCTCCTTTTGGTTTAGAAAGAGCATAATGCTTGCCAGTGTATGTATCTTTTAAACGCTCCAACAACCTTGTACAGCAGGGACTGGTAGGTACAGTTCAAATAAGAAAACCAATTATCTTTAAAGTTTGGCTCCCAAGGGAGCTTTGCTTTTTAATTGAGAGATCGATGTTGGATTTTCATGACATCCTGAACTTCCATTTAGTGACTGCTGACTAATAGTGTGAAATTGGATATTGGAGTATCTGAAATGTCATGAGGATCAAAGACATCCTTCATCTACCCCAGGCACCGGAGGTTTCTGAGTGTACCACGCAATAGTGTGCAGAGGCTGGGGCGTGGTGGCACATACCCTTAATCCCAGTATTCAGGAGGCTGAGTTTAGGAGGAGCGTTGTGAGTTCAAGGCCTGTTTGGGCTACAATGTGAGCAAGGCCGGCCTGAGCTACATAGTGCAACCCTATCTCAAAAAACTAGGGCCGAGAGTTTGGCTCAGCGAGGTTGTGAGTTCAATTCCTGGTGCCACCAAAAAAAAAAAAAAAAATAGTGTGCGGAGGGTGCAATGCGTATAGGGCTGAAACTAATGTAGAAAATCCGTGTTCTAGACCTGGATATCCTGATGCCTGTGCAACCTGATGTGTCACTTACATTCGCTAAATCCCTGTGTTTCTCTACTTTGAATTCCTGTCATGCCAGCCTCACAAGGCTACTATGGGACTCAAATGTAACGTAGTGTAGGAAACTCCTTTACTAACCAGGGAGCTCTCTGCTTCACGCTAACATCATATTTAAAGAACGTGTGAATGATGTTGCTGATTGTAGAAGTTGAGGATAGTTTTTGCCTTGAGTTACAAGGAGGCCTGAATTCATAAAACTGGAAGAAGAACTCCTTTTTTTTGCATCATTAAATGTAGCCTGAAAATAAACAAATTCCCCTCCCACAAACCTTCAGTCTACCTTAAGTGAATTCCACATCCTAATTAGAAGCACAACTGTTAAGAGTTTGGTGTTTCCAATCAAATTAAAAGTCCTCTTATATAAGCTGTCAGTGGCAGTTTTTCAAAACAATTACCTTATCACTTTTTCATCCTTGTGGACAGATAACAGATGCCAGTGATTTTCAGGCTGTACAGAAAAGACACTGGGGAGTGGAACTTTCTGTATAGCACTTAGTGAGGCCTCTCTCCTATATCTTTGATGGCTATGTAAGCACCGTACAAAACAGAATGGTACTTCAGAGAGATTTCCATTGCCTGTTATTCCCAGTACATCCTCACGGTCACTATTCAGTTATCAAGGGCACAGGCAAATTGCTTCCTTCCTCTGTGCCCCAAAATGCTCTAAATTTTGGGGATACACAACGTGAAGAAAGTCTAGAACAATGACTCCACAATGTGGAGCTTTACTGTCTACTGGAAGTAGAAGACATGTTAAGAAAGCAATTAAATTGCACCATGATAATTACACACAATGTCTCCATATAGTTTGCAGGGAGTAGTAACAGTGAAGGTCTATTGGACAATCTACCATTTGCATTGTTTTGTTCATTTATTGCGCAAACTAAGTTTTTATTTACTATTCCATTTACCTTGACAGTGTTTTGGGTTTTGAAGGATGAATAGAAGTCAGTCAAGCCAACAAGGGGATAGAAAGAGTTTCAGCCAGAGGGCATAGCTATCAAGGAAGAGCAGAAGAGGAGGCTGGAGAAATAGCCAGGCACCATGATAGTGAAGCATGCACAATATCCTAAGGAATATGAACTTTGTCCTGAGGTTAGTGAGGAGCCATTAAAGGTCATGCTTGTGTTATGGAAGACTATAAACATTTGGTGGTTATGCAAATAGAATTATAACTAAAGGAAGAGACTTGAGGTAGAAAATCCAGCAAGGGAACTATCTCTTCAATCTGTGAAAGAATGGTAGCCACTGGAAAAGAGAAAGATAATTGTATTATCTTTGTCATTGTCACTAAGACTATCTTCTTCTCTCACCACTGCTCAATTTTATCAAAGTAATTCCTAGTAGAAATTATTTTTCTGAGTATTCCCCACTGTATGGATTGATCGTAACTCTGGGGTTTATGTGAGTTTTAGTTTTTAGGTGTCAACTCACATTTTCTGTAGAAGCACCATCAGTCCCATATCCCTGGCCACCCATAAGAAACCCAAATATAATATAAACTGCCTGAAATACTTTGTGCATGTAGTGAAATATAGTTGTTCTCTGACTGAACACATTAGATAGATAGGAGTATTATCAACAAGACAAGCATAACTTACTAACAAGACTCTATACTCGTATAGTGGAAAACACAAGATATCTTAGACATACGGCGTGGGCTTGAAGAAAATGAAAAATTGTTTTAGCTGAACAGCTCATCAACATAACACCTCCTGCCTAATTGCTAGCTTTCTGGCCACTAAGATTCAGTAGGAAGCTTGATTAAAAGATAATCCAGTAAATGTCACCTAATCTCTTGTATGTAAACAATACCTAAAGATCACACAAGAGCAAGATATTGGGTCTGTCAAGTTTATGAACTTTTTGAAATCTAAATTTAATAAGACATGCAATTTGCACATGATAAATCACTAAAATAGTATAACTACACCTTCTTTCAACCTCAGACCTGAAGTCTGTCTTTCAGAGGCAACTACTATAAACAGATTTTTGTAGGAGCCTTAAATTTTGTATGCTTATCCTAGTTTTTATACATTTATGTTTATCCATATTTATAAAAAAGTGATCACACAACACATAATAATTTTCTGGCTTTTTCACATAATATATGCTGGGGATCATTTCATATCTGAGCACACAGAACAGTCTCATTCATTTTAACCTTTACATTGTGTTCGAGCATATGGGTAAGGTTTTATTTATTTTTCTTGAGAGTTTGTGTTCAAAGAAATAAAGCATTATAGGTACAGCAAAAATTGCTTTTTCTCCCCAATTGCATATTTCTTGAGTCCCGAGAATAACCATTTTCCTAAACTTGGCATATTCCTCCACATTCATATCTATCTATGACATACAAATATACCCATAAACAACATATGGTAATATTTGACATGTTTTAAATTTCACACAAATGACATCATAGCATTCGCAACCTGTTTTATGTTTTTTATTTCACATTTGCATTGTCAGAGGTATTCCTGTTGGGACATACGCTTTCTATTCACTCATGGTTGATTTTCTTTATTTCTCATCAATCTGAATACTGGCCATTGGTTGTTTGGTTGTTTTTTCCAGATAGTTTATTTGATAAAAATAGGAAGACAGATCTTTTGCAAAAGAGGAAGGGACTGAGAGATGGAAGGAGGGTGGAGGAAGGAGAAAGGAAGTAATGAAAAAATAATTCAGATGTGTTATATACATGTACTAACTCTTCAGGAGAAAAGAAATCATTATTACTGCAAATATTCACAAATAAATTTCTGAAAGGCAGAGCAGGAGACAATAAAAAAAAAGAAGAAAACAATTGTAATTACCTTTCTCCCATCTCTGCTTTGAGGTTGCACTGAGTAAATTAATAAGAGATGGGAAATTCTTACAATGAAAGACAAAATAAATTAAAATAAATTAAAAACCTGAAATTTTGGAGGGCTAGAAAATAACAGACATTTATGTTAATATATTTTAGCCATTACAAAGTTGTCATGGATATTCTTAAACATGTTTCTATGATTTCCTTAAGGTACCTAGGAGTTGAATTGCTGACTCAGAGCATACATATACTTTCAGTTTTACTGAAGACTGCCAAATTGTTCTCTAAAGTGGGTGTATAACCTTGCATTCCCAGAAGCAGTGTGTAACTGTTTCCTCACATTCTCGCTGGCATGTGGTATTAGCAGATGTTTTTATTTGGGACTTGATGGGTGTGGAATGATATCAATATGCTAATTTAATTTGCATTTCTCTGATTATTAGTGAGAGTATGTTTTCATCTATTTACTAACAACTTGGGTTTTCTATTCTGCATGTAGTTAATATTTTGCTCATGATTTGAATACTTTCTAAAAGTGGTCTTTTATGCCATCTGTATTTGTCTGTTAGTTGTTACAAATACTTTCTTCTAGTCAATTGCCTACTGGCTTTATAATAATATCTTACAGAATACCAGTATAGAGGCTTTTACCACCTTGATATGGTACAATTATTTAATCCTTTAGAATTCGTGTTTTTTTGTATATTATTCAAGAAACCCTTTCCTACCACAACATTATAAAGATACTACTCTAAATTTCTTTTAAAATTTAAGTTTTTAGCATTTTGTCATTACATCCATCTGGAATTTACTTCTATATGTTTTATAACATAGGAAACTAAATTTATTTGTTTCAATAAGCATAAGCCTATTGAATGAACAATCCATCCTCTCTTCCCATGACTTTCAATGCCATTTCTGTTATATACCAAGATTCCTTATATTCTCTGATTTGTGTCTGAATCCCTTTTCTCTCCCACATATCGGTTTGTGTCTCTGTGCAAAACTATACTCTTTTATTCAAAGTCTTTTGTGCTTGTCTAGTTTTGCTGTCGTGACTGCCTTGATGTCCTGAATGGACTCAAAATGTTTCCCTTTCATGGTCATTTTGACTTTGAGGAAGAGCCAAAAAGCTACAAGGTACCAGATTCACTGAATAAGGTGGACAAGTACATATTGCAATGTTTTTATGAGAGGCTTCCTTTCCACTGGATGACACTCAGCAGCGGCATTCACTGAATTTTCGATCATATCTCGTGCAGACAGAAGTTTATAAGAAATTGCAAGCCTGTTTTACAAAGTGGCTATTCCAGTTTGTTTTCCTACCAACCATGTACAAAAATTGCACTAGTTGTCCCACAGCCACAACATTTGATATTGTCGATTTTCTTTTCCTTTCAGCTACTGAATAACTTTTTAAAAGTTGTATTTTCTAGTTATCCTTTGCTATTGTATAAGAAACTGATTGATTTTACAAAATACATTCTATGGAGCAATATTGATGAGTTGTCTTAGTAAATTGTCTGAACACTCCCTATGGCTTCCTATATAGCCAATCCAATAGTCCACTGATGAAGCTAGGGATCTCTCTCAGTGGTGGAGCACATCATGTGTAAGGCTCTGAGTTTTACCCCCAGCACAGATTTTAAAAATATCTAAATAATGATACTTTCTTTCCATTATTTAAAACTGTTTGAGCACCTTGTCTTATTGAATTGACGATGACCTTGTAAATACAATGGTAAATAGTACTTTAGAGAGTAGATATCATCTTGGTCATGGCTCTGAAGAGAATGTTCTTAAAGTTTCTGCATTAATCATAATATTTATGGTAAATTTGAAATAGGTATCCTACATCAGATTAAATGTTTCCATCTATTCTTGGTTTGTTTCAAGGTTTACTGTTTCATACAAAAGTTTCAACCCTTACTTTTCTTTATTGAGATGAATACATGCTGTTTCCCTTTAGTTTAAGTCGTCACTTATAATAGATTTTATACAGTTGAGCTATAACTTAAATCCCAGAATCAAACCCATTTGGTTATAATGTATCATTTTTATGTATTTGCTAAGTTGGATTTACTAACACTTTACTATATTGATGCATAACGATTGCATATATTTTGAGGGTACTGTGTAACATTTCAAAATATCTGATTAGCTATTTTGGAATATGCAATTCATTGTCACCTATAGTTGTGTAATCATACTACAGGAAATGAGAAGTTATTCCTTCTATCTACTTGCAAACTTTGCCTGATAACCATCCTCTCTCTATCCCTCCGACCTGTAAATCCTTCCCAGGATCTGGTAACCACTGTTCTATTCTTTATTTCTATGAAACCAGCATGTTAGTTTCTACATTTGAATAAGAACATGTGGAATTTGTCTTTTTGTGCCTCTTATATTGCACTTAACACGTTGTCCTTCAGTTCCATCCATGTTGTTGCAAATGACAGGATTTTATTCTTTTTATGGATGAATAATATTCTATTTTATCAATATACTGCATTTTATTCATCCATCCATCGATCCACCCATTCCTGGGTTGTTTCCGTATCTTGGTCATTCTGAATACTACTGCAATAAGTATACAAGACCAGATTTCTCTTCAGCCTACTGATTTCCCTTTCTTTGAATATATGCCCAGTAGTGCACTGATGAATCATATGGCAGTCTTAGCTCTGCTATTTTGAGGAATACCATAATATTTTCCATAATGGTTGTACCAATTTACATTCCTTCCAACACATATGAATGTCTTCCTTTCTCTGCATCCGTGCCTTCATTTGTAACTTTTTGTATTTTCAATAATAGCTATCCCAACAGTGGTGACATAATATCTAATAATGGTCTTGATTTGTATTTCTCTGATGGCTAGTAATGTTAAGAATTTTTAATATATGTGTTAATAATTTTGTGCATTTTCTTCTCAGAAATGTCTATTCATTTTTTCATTATGTCAATCATATTATTATTATTTTTTTGCTATTGAGTTTTTTAAGCTCCTTGTTTTTCTTGGATATTGACCCCTTGTCAGAAGTATGGTTTATAAATATTTTCACCCATTGTGTAGGTTCTCTCTTCAATTTGTCAACCATTTCCTTTGTTATATAGAAGCTTTTTAGTTTTATGTAACCCCATGTGTCAATTTCTGCTGTTGTTGGCTGTAGTCCAGGAGTCATATCCAAAAAAATTTTGATCAGATAAATGTTCTGAAGTAGTTCCCGTTTTCCCCTATGTTTCTTCATAATACTAGTTATATATGTTTCTTTATATTCTGGGATATATATATATACGCACACACATACACATATAATTTATCCTTGTATAAGGTTTATTTTTCTATATATTATATATATATAATTTTCTGTATATAAATATTTACTTTTCCAGCATCGTTTATTGAATCTCTTTTCCTTTCTCCAATGTATGGTATTTCTGTGTTTGTTAAAGAGATCCAAGGAATGCGGGGAAGAGAAGGGAGGAGATAGGATGGCGTTAAAAAAAGAATTAAGAAATGTCATGTAAATGTATCAACCCCCCATGATGAATGTGATCATGTGTACTATAAACATGCACCAAGAAAAAGTCATTAATATGGCAGGAGGCAAGTTTTTGCACAAGTGCAGAGTAGTGTTACATGCAAAGTCTTCTATATCATATAAAGCTAACAAATTGGCAGAAAAACATTGTATGTTTCAGTAAAAACATGATTTAGAGAGTATAAGGCAATCATACATTTAAATTATTTTCCAGAATTATATTGGCATCCATTTCTATTGATTATATAGAAATAACCATTGCACATAGAAAGTAAGGAAGACATGCCTACAGTATTCAAAATTAAGAATTAAGATGTGTTTAATGTACATAAACCAACTTCCCATAATGAATGAAATCATTATGTACTGCAAATATGTACTAACAAATTTTTAAATGAAAAAAAGAAAATCAACTGCCTATCAAGGTGTGGATTTATTTTTACAATTTGCCAATATTTTAATTAGAACTTTTATGACTTTTTATCAAAAGTGAGATCAGGATAATTTTTGTCTAATAATCTTGTCTAATTTGGGTATCAAATTTTGCTAGCTTCTTAAAATAAGATGGACAGTTTTTTCTCTTGTCTGAATTTTTTTTATAATACAGAGATTACCTGTTCTTTGGAAGTATGATGAAACTTGCTTGCCAAACCATATGGGACCCGGTGTCTTGTTGCAAAGGAGTTGGATAACTATTGATTTTCTTCACTATTTAACAACCTATTCATGTTTTCAATTTCTTCTTGAATAAAATTTTGAAGGTTTGTATTTTTGTACAGAATGATCCATTTTATCAAAATTTTCATATTTATTGACATAAATCTTTCATAGCATACTTATCACTTTATAATTTTGAAATATTTATTTTAATTGCTAATTTTAATTAGGTCTTCCTTCTTTTCAACTTAGTGTTGTCATGGTATTGCCTATTATATTAACCTTTTAAAAATTATGTTTTGGTCTTACGGATTTTTCCTTGTTGCTTCCTATTTCAATATTTCTATTCTGATATTTGTTTCCTTTCTTTTATTTCTGATTTGCTTCATGGTTGCTTTTCTAACTGCATAAATGCTTACATATTAATGTTCAGTTATTTTGTTTCATATTGCAAGCATTGTATTCTCTTGTAAGTATCATATTGGCTATACCCCAAAATGTAGTATATGTCACTTTTATGATTATTTATAATTTACATTCACTTATTTCTTTACTCTGTGTAGAAGAGTTTTGTCCAAATATGAGGGCATTGATATATTTTTATTAATATCTATTTTGTCTAGTTTGAATGAAAATATTAATATGACATGCTCATTTTTAATTTACTGAGACTTTCTTTGGTTTTGTGTTCTAGTTTTTGTAAATGTTTCAAATGTGATTGGAAATAATATATATCCTATATTTTTCAGGCCTAAGATTCAATAGGTATGAATTTGTGTTTTTTGTAATTGTGCTGTTCAATATTACATATTCTTAAATATCTGCTTTATCAGTTTCTGAGGGGGTGTGTTAAAAAATTCCAATATTAGTAAAGTCTTGTCAGTTTTGTTCTTGTTATGTCAAATTGCTTCATCTTACAGAGCTTCGGTTTTGTTTTGTTTTTTGTAAAATGAAATAAGAAATTGTAGGCAAAACAGCAGCTATTGGGACTGGTACCTAATAGACACTCAAAACCCCATAGATACTCTTTCATTGTTATTATTTATATATAGAATAGTAATATGAGTAAATCCACATCCTCCCTCTTCAAGATGCTCGCCAGTTGAGTTTTAGAGGATGGGACACATCAGCAAAAGTGAACCCAATAAAGAACACTAAGGGAAGTTAGTCATATCACATCACCTAAGCAGTGCCAGCGAAAAGATCACCTCAGCCACCAGGAAAATCATTGGTTTCTAGAGTGAGTATGTCAAGTCCCCTAAGGAGGAATGATTTTTGGGTGGGGTAGACAATGATAGAACAAAACTGGGGGTGGGGCAGATCTCTGAATCCTTGCTTCAGTCCTGCAGGACAGTGAAGACTTGTAAAAGAATGAGGAAGGCACAGGAAGCAAGACCTTCCAGTAGTTGGGCTAGACATGCGGTGTTAGCCATGCAGGTCTCACTACCTTTAGATTTGAAGTGACTTCACTTGGCCACACTTACTTAGAAATTCCCCAAATCTACTTTAGCATGGGTTTGAGTCAGGAGGTAATTTCCTGATGGCCTTGTGATCAACAACTCAAATGTGTTGTTCATCTGACCAATCCAAAGAGTGTAGACTCCACATAGCAAACCCAGTAAACCCATAGGTACCAAGACCTTGACTATTACCAAAACTCTAAGCAGTCACATACTCAAATCTATTTTGGGTCATTTAGGGAAATCAGGGGCCTATATTTTTTATGTATGGTGATAGATGATTTAGATGTTAGCAAGACCTATAAGAAGGTTACTGTAAATAGCAGCTCTACTCAGTCACCTTCTAATTTCCTCTGTACCTTTTCATTCTAAATATGCCTTCCCCTGCTCTTGGCAAAGGAGGCCTTTATGCATCTAGGTCTTACTATCTCAGCCTTTTGATTCCAAGTTACTCTCATTCCTTTCAATACTCGTGACCATGCCTACCATTCCTCACTCTTCCTACTCTTTTGAAATCAGCTGCCTCCTCTTAAGTGCCCTCTTATTAACCCAGTCACTTTGCTTCCCATCTCTTAAAGAGTAGGTTCACAGCTCACATCCATTAGGGCTTATTAGTCGATATCATGGTAATTCAGGGGATTATACAGCACCATGGGAGGAACATGAGCTCTTTAGCCAAACAGACATGGATTCAAATCTTTTATTTACCATTCACTAGCTGTGTGACCTTGAGTCAATTACATAATCTTTTTTTTTACTACCAATCCTCATCTGTAAAATGGGAGCAACAACAGTAACCACCTCACAGAGTACTTGAGAGGATTCAGTGAGATATCTGAGCCTGGTGTGGTGGTGCATGCCTGTAATCCCACTTGAGAGGCTGAGGCAGGAGAATCATCTCGAGTTCAAAGCCAGCCTGGGCTATATGGTGAGACGCTGTCTCAAACAAATAAACAACAAACAAACAATTACGTGATTTAGACTTTAGCAAATTGAAAACACTCGATAAATGTTTATAATTCATCTGTCTTCTGGGTGGATCTTTTGTCTTCTATAAATTGAAGTATCCAAAAGGTAGTGACCATAGCTTTCTGCTTTGTGATCCCTCTCCACTCCTATGTCTAGTACAGAACGAGTATATAATTGCTGTTCAGTTAATGTAGTGGCCTGATTAAGCATGATACAAAGCCTCAGGTATAGAACCAGGTATGGGAAGAGAAGTTAGTCTTAGGAGGCTGAATGTGTTATGAATTTGAGAAACAAATTTTATCAATAGGAAAAAATTTTAGAAACATGGGACTCTGAACACAAGGAGAGAGGGAAGCATCTTGCATCGTACTGGAACAAAGTAAGGTAGTACAAAGGAGTTTCACAGTCAGATAGTCCTGAATTGAAATCCAAGTTTCACTGCAGAAAATTTGTAAGAAGGACCTTGGGTAAATCAGTGAACCATTCAAGGCCTCAATTTCCTTATCAATGAACTGAGAACACTAATCCCTGACTTTCACTGTGTGTGTGTGTGTGTGTGTGTGTGTGTGTGTGTGTGTAAAGGATTCAAGGGACTATTTAAAATACTTAGAATAATACCTAAGATATACTCAGCAACAGAAATATCTCCCTTCCCTGCTCTTTCTTTTTTAATTGCTTTAAATGTAGTGGAAATCTTAGCATCATGAAGCCTTTAGCATCATGAAGCTGGAGGACCTGGGTGTTAGGGCAGGAGATATTTAAAGGGGACCTGGAGGGAAATCACAGAAGTAGTGAGTGATGACTTGAGATTCATGGAAGGTGAGATAAAAGACTAGGGAACTGAGGTCTCTGTGTTCATCAGGCCTACTGCCTAATTGGCAGCCACTAGCTGCAAGAAGAAGCCTGGAATCATGAGGATATTGTAGAGCAGAGGATTAAAGATGATCACATAGCAGTTATGGGCCATTTTAGCCAGGGGGAAGAATGAATAAAATCAAAGACACAAATTCAGCTCCATTGGGCCACACCATCAAAATCAAAGGATGGTTTGGTATGCAGAGACTTTATCATCATTTTGGAACTTTTACTGAAGACAACCAAGGTTAGCAAAGGATAGGTTGCTGCGGAAGAAATGCATGGGGTTGTAGAGCAAGGTACTGAGGACCATCAAGGCAAGGAGGGCTCCTGCCACTGTGACTGCAGAGGGCAGCAGAGAGGGTATCATCTAGGCTTTTGACCGCAAATTTTAAAGGTATAAGGAAGATATTTGGCTCAGAAGAATGGTTCTGAATCTCATCTTTGACCTTGAGACAATGATTAATCTCTCTGACTGTGTTCTATAACAGGTACAAAACACCTATCTTGAAGAAGTGGTTGCGAGGAGTGAATGTGTTGGTGGGTGGGTGTAAAATGACTAGCAAAGCATGAGATTAGGTGCCTAGTGAATTCTAACTTCTTTCCTCTTTCTTCTTCCCAACATCCAACCTGTTCTCTGCTTATGCCTAGCCTGAGTGGAATCAAGGACACAAATCTCACACTGAGAAGGACCCTAGAAACTTGATAGTCTTTTGTGATCAGTTTTGTGTCAGTGGGAAGAGTAGTAGATGAAAAGAATGTCAAGCAGTACAATATAGAAGTAAGAGGGAAAGCTCCAAGGTCATTCACCTGCGGTCTAGAATCTGACTCTGACTTACTAGCTGTGTGACCCTGGGCAAGCTAATCTATTGGAGCTTCAGTTTTTTCATCCATAAGAGGAGAATGCCAACAATGTCCTCCTTTGCTAATTTACTTGAAGAATAAATTAGATAGCTCATGTAAATGACTTCACATTATCTGGTGTGTGGTAAATGTTAGTCATTGTTATGATTAGGAATCTCCTGGTAGGTTTGCTCAAACCACGCACAAACTCTTTTTAGATTTTGTTGCTTGCCCTTTGCCAAGAATCCCTTCAGTACTGAGCTCCTGTAACTAATTGCTGTTTTGTAAATCTCAAGTGCTTTGAGGCACTATAAAGTTTGAGAGCCACCTCATCTAACACTATTTTAAAAAAGAGTTTATATCCAAAGGAAATGAAATCAGTGTGTCAAAGAGACATTTGTATTCCGATGTTCACTGCAGCACTACCCCCAGTAGCCAAGAGATGGAACCAATCTAAATGTCCATCATTAAATGAATGGGTAAAGAAATATGGCATATATTAACAATGGAATATTATTCAGCCATTCCATAAAAGGAGGGAATTCTACCATTTTTAACAGCGATGGAACTGGAGTTCATTATGCTAAGTGAAATAAAATAGGCACAGAAAGACAAATACTGAATAATCTCACTCATGTTTAGAATCTTAAAAAGCTGCTCTCATAGAAGTTGAGAGTAAAATAGTAGCTGTAGGGGGTGGGAAAGATGAGGAGAGATTGGTCAATGGGTACAATGTACACTTAGATAGGAGCAATCAGTTCTGGTGTTTTATGGCACAATAGAGTGAATATAGTCAACAATAATAATATATTGTGTATTTTTAAGTAGCAAAAAAAGAAAATTGTCAGTGTTCTCACCACTGAACTAATTATTCTGTTTTGATCATTGCACAACATACACATATACCAAAATATCACACTAAACTGCATAGATAGGTACAATTATTACATGTGAATCAAAAATTTCAAAAATGAAAAAAAAATCATTGCAAAAATAAGTAAATAAAAATACACAAATGCAAAAAAAAACATAAATTAGGGTCCAGAAGGGGAAGGAAATGGCCCACAGTTGCCCAGGGATTTGGTTGCACGCCAGAACTGGTACCTGGGTGACCTATGTGCAGACTTCTTCCCACCATTGGGGCGCAGCCTCTGATCTCTCCTCTTTTAGAAACATGGAAATATTGTCCTTCTCAGAACAGAGGGGCAGGAGGCAGTTTCACCCAGGATTGCCTGAGAAATAGCAATTTTAAATTTAGTTTAAGGCCATATTTACCCTTTCTCTTAATAAGAGAGACAGCCGACATTTGTCTGTATTTTATTCTAATATTGTTTCTTTTTTCCTGTTACAAGGTAGAATGCGAAGTAACAAGCTATACTGCTGCACATAGAATTTGTATCTATGGATTTAGAGTCAGAAAAATTGATCAAACAATGTAAGCACAAACCATTCTTTCGATGAACTAATAGGGAGTAGTAGTTTAAATATATATATATATATATATATATATATATATATATATATATTCTTTTCCCTTCTGGGTTTGAATACTGATACATATTATTTGAGTTCTATTGCCTTTAGCAAATCCTTTCTGAGTCATAGGCTCTTCATCTATAAAATAAAAGTAATAACACTTGCTCTTCTAATCTCACAGGTTTGCTGCAAAGATCTGATGAAAGCCTCTAGAAAATTGTTGTGTAAACTGTAAATATAGCCAGGGCAGATCCTTAGAGATCGTGCACTGATATTGCCAAATCAACTGAAGTAATTTGTATGAAAATTGCTAAGTTGCTGCTCCTGAGCCCCCTCCTCCCTGGATGCTTTCCGCTTCCCTCCAGCCTGCCTTAGATTGGTTTCCATCTTATTGTGGGATCCCAGTCACATTCTGGAAGAGAAAACTAGATTAGCTTCTGGCAAACTGTAAACTAAATCCCTGGGGCTCTTCTGCCTCTCCTCAGGCTGTCCGCTGCATTGGTGAATGATCTATTAAAGTCCCCTTTATGGCCTTCGTGTGTGTGTGTGTGCGCGCGCGCGTGTGCGCATGTGTGAATTGATATTTTCATAGTGTACAATATCAGTTGCTGAGATTTTAAATTTTATCCTAAATAGAATAATGATACCATTAATGAAGTACCTAATAGGTACCACACTTTGTGTTGGATAATTAATCTGATTTAATCTTCTAAAAACCCTAAACAGTGACTTCTGTTATTATCACCACCTTATAAACCAGACAAGTGAGGTTTGGAGAATTCCAATGCCTCACTCACATTCTGCAAGATGAATTTATTCCATAATCTGCATCTGCAATATTCTAGCACTATTTTTTTAATCCATATGCTCTTTTCTAAATATGGTGTCCCACAATTGGGGATTGTTAAAGTTTTTTCAAGGCATTCACAAATTTTTCTTTTCGTCATGCTGATCTTGGAGATAACCTGGATAGTTTCTCTTAATTTTGCTGGCGATGAGCCCAACATATAAAAACATTAGGTGCCTTTTTCCTGGATATGCATGCAGTTATCCGCTCAGCGAGTGTTCATTAGGTACTTGGTGTGTGTCAGGTGGTATGATAGGAACTAATGGCACAACTGGAAAGCTTGATCTATGTGCTACTCTGATGAACTTTAAGATCAAAAGGAAAAGAAGGACAACAAATATTAATTAATTAGTATTAAAACTAACTATAAATAAAAGAAAGCAAAAAATGAAAGAGCTCAGGGCTGAAGGGGCAACAATGAGAAGAATGGCAGGGAAAACCTCTCTGGGATGACATTAAAATCTGAATGGTGAAGCAGCAGCCATACAAAGATCCACAGTACACAACAGATGCTTAGTGACAAAGTCAAGAACAGAATTCAGTTTTCTCAAATTCTACACAGGACTGCTGTCTCTAAATGGCAGCATGGCCTAAGTATAAGCTAGTGTGGGATGGCTGGATACGTGGGACGTGCAATCTACAAACATTCCTGTACTTTATCAATCACCTTCCTTCTCTGAGTGTCTCTAGAAGTTATAAGAATCCACTAGCCGATTTCCTATTTCTATACTTACCCAAAATGCTTTAGCCTGCCTTTGATGTTTGAGCTCTTTCCAGATGGCCCCCCTTGAAGGGAAAAAAAAAGCAGTTCCCATGTCACAGTAGTATAAGCCTCTGGAATTAAACTCTAAGTTATAATCCTCCCCAATTTTCCCTTCTTGGCTTGGCCATTTCTCAGTAACTGGCAGAACCATTAATATGGCAAAGTTTCTCCCTTCTTGACTGGTCTCCTGAGATGCACAGAGCAACTGTGATATCCAGGGTGGCTGGAGCAGTCAGCAGAGCCTTCACCAATGGGATATTTTCACTGACTTATATTGAGTTTGGGGACCTGTAGTTACCACTGTGATGCTTTAGAAATAATTAGAGGAATAAAATTACCTATAACATGCGTTGTCTTATAAACTTTTTATTTAAAATACTTTTTTAGTCATATTGCAACGTCTCAGCTGCAATTAAAATACCAGTTGTTTCTCCAAATGTAGGGAATCTAGGAATTATGCAAAATGGTTCATATAGAAGATGATAGTAAAATACATTTCATTTTATAATCTGTCATATCAACTTGTATACACAACCTTCTACTGTAGTTATAAACTATCAATTACTTTTAAACATTAAATAATTATTTACTTAGTTTTTGTGTGGTCAATAAACTTCTCAGTGTTACTCAGTACTTTAATACTGAGGGTCTTACACCTGGGTCTATACGGTAGCCAATTGACTTTTACTGTACTTTTTCCCTTTTTATCAAACCAGGTTTGGGTTGTGGAGGCCTTGTTTCTATGTTTCTTGTTTTCATTTTTCAATCCAATGAATGTTTATTGTACTAGGAGCTAGGGATACAAAATGAATAGTACATTAATGGTATGCTGTGTGTACACTGGATCCCTGCCCCTCAGTACATGCGTACATATACACCTATGTTACTTTGCACATGAACGCACCAAAAATACATACATGCTTCCCTTTTAAAGCCAAAAGCAACTTCAGTCTCCTTGATTATAACACATTGGAAGTTTTTGTAGAAAATACCAGTTATTAAACATTTAAAAGTCTAAACTATTGATTTTAAAGCAAAAATTATTTAAAAAGTAGAATTTATAGACATTTCCCTTGTGGACAGACTCATTTAATCTACTGCTGGGCTATGCAGACTTTTGAAGCAATTTCAAGTAGAAAAATTGTCCCTTTTTCAAGTTAAATTGTATCACATTAAGTGATATTTGAACCGATTTATTAGCTTCTGCTGTGGCCTGATGAGCTGACTGCACATATTGAAGACTGCTGTCCCCAGATTTAATTACCTGAGGGTATCACCACTTCATGGGATAAAATGAGTCATTTTGTTCACTGCGTCTGCAGCCTGTGCTGAGCTAGAGGTTATGGGATAACAATTTACAGACTAACTCCTTAATGCACGGCAGTGTGTTAGCACAGCACATCTGTGCCCCAACATTTCCATCTAGAGACCTGTGTCTCTGTTCCATGTTGTAAGGTGCTAACAGGGATGTCTTATCCACCTTCACTCTGCCTGTAGATATTTGATTAACGTAGATGCAAAGCATTCTGGACATCCAGCCCTGTGCATAGTCAATTTCTCAAACTCCGAAGATCTCTTGGTGGCCAGAAGCAAAATTGTGATGATGCCATAAAGGGCTGAATTTATAGGGATTCAAACCACGGCATCAGAGCAGTCCTTGCTGCTGTCTCATAGGTGTTTCCTAGTAAGCACTGCACCATTCCTAACTATTGGATAGGGCAGTGGGGGAAATTCGTCCTCTAAACTGTGAAGCCTATGGATTTATGCCTAGCTGAGAGCATTTCCTTCCTCCTTTCCATGTCAAAGCCGGTGACCTCTGTAACATTAATTTGTTTCTCCATCTGTGCCATGCATCGCAGGAGGATGTGAGGAAAAGGCTTAATGATGCACAAGTGTGTTTCCCTTTTTTCTGTATCACTGTGCTGATGACTTGAAGGAGGAGTCACCTGTACCATGAACCAATTCTGGGGACATCCTTTCACCAGTCTGCAGGGAGTGAGGCCAGGAGATTGTTCTGCATGGAGCCTAGAACATGAGCTTTACTGTCCTCCTTGAAATGAGTGTCTTCACTTGTTATGATATCATTTTAGTCATTTGCTGTCCCAAATTAAATTTTCCCTTACTTTTCCCTGGCTCCTGAATGCATATTGTGTATCTCAGAGGCTATAGTTTCATGTTATATATTTTTAAAAGATTTATTGAACCAGTTAGTACAAACAACTGTGCTACATTCAACTATACAATTTTGTTATTCTTACAATAACCCTATGAGGTAGATACTATGTCTACTATGTTTATTTCTATTTAGCAGACGAAAAAAATGAAACTTGAATAAAGTAAATATTGATCTCAAGATTACACAGGTGGTATGTACCTAAGCCAGGAATTTACCAAAGTCCTTCTGGGTGTTTTTGTTTTGTTTGGTTTGGTACCGGGGATCAAACTAATGACCTTGTGCTTACCAGGTAGGTGCTTATACTGCTGAGCTAAATTCCCAGCTCCTAGTCCTTCTGATCCTAAAACCTATGCTCTTACTGGCATAAGCTGATTTTTTTTTTTTGGACTGAGGATTGAACCTAGATCCTTCTCACTAAACTACTTATTCACCCACCACCCACCTTTTAAAACTTTTTGTAATAAGGTCTTGCCAAGTTGTCTAGGCAAAGCTTGAGCATGCAATCCTTCTGCTTCAACCTCCCAGCATGCTGGAATTATAGACGTGTACCATCTCTCTCATGTTGAAGTCACTTTCGAAGAAAATTTATTTAGTAATCTTCTCAGTCCTTTTCTTGAAAACAAATGATTCTCAACTCTGGCTGCACATTTATAACCTGGGAACCTAAGAAAATGTCATGTCCAGTTCTCATTCTCAGATTCTTATACTACTGATCTGAGGAGGGGCATGATACCCATTTTTCAAAAGCTTCTTAGTTAGCTATAATGTTTGGTCAGAGCTTAAAATTGCTAATTTACTTTTAAAATTTAAGTTTAGTTTTATCTGACCCACAAACCTCAAAATTGTATATATTTATAGGGTGCCCTATGATATTTTGATATCAGTATATGTTGCATAATGTTGAAATCCAGTGAAGCATTCGTATGTCCTTAAACATGCATGATTTTTTTTGTGTGTGTGTGGCACTAGGGATAGAACTCACAACCTCACACCTGCCAGGCAGGCGCTTAAGCCGCTGAGCCAAACTCCCAACCCTACTTTTTTGAGACAGGGTCACACTATGTAGTTCAGGCCGGCCTTGCTCACGTTGTAGCCCAAGCCGGCGTCGAACTCACAACACTTCGCCTACCTCAACCCCCCCGCCCCCAGTGCTGGGATTAAAGGCACGCACAACCATGCCCGGCTGCATGATTTTTTAAGGTAAAAACATTCAAATTCTTTTAGTTTTTTGGAAAGTGTGAATCATAATTATGTATAGATACTCTACTAGAAAATAGCACACTAGAACTTTTTGCTCCTATCTAACTATAACTTAACAACCATTCATCAACCTCTTCCTACCTTTTCTCCACCCATGTTTCACAGTCTCTGGTAAGCACCATTCTGGTCTTCAATGAAATCAACAATTTTCTCTTCCACGTGTGGGCCATGTCATGTGGCACATTTCATTTGTACCTGGTTTACTTCACTTAACATAGCCACCTCCAGTTTCGTCCATGCTTAGGAGTTACAAAATTTCATTATTTTATGGGTATGTAGCATTCCATCATGCATGTAAAACACATTTTATGTATGCATCCTAAATGATGGGCATTGTGAATAGTGCCACAGTAAACATGGAAGAGGAGATTTCTCTTCAATAAACTCAGTTTCCTTTGGATAAACTCCTAGTAGTAGGATTGCTAGATCAAAAGGTAGTTCTATTTTCAATATTTTGAGGAACCTCTATATTATTTTTCACAATGGATGTACTGAACAGGTATTTCCATTCCCACCAACAGTGTGCAAGAATTTGTTTTTCTCCACATCCTTACCAGTACTTACCTTTTGTCTTTTTGATAAAAGCCATTCCTACTGGTTTGAGTTGAGTTTTATATTAACGGGTTTCTTTTCATATTTCCTGATCACAAGAAGCATATTTAACCCTATTTGTGCAGTTTCTCACAGGGCTTAAGGAAGAGTTTTGATCTTTCACTCAATACAATAATTAAGGACAGATCCTTTCTCAATAGTTAACGATTGTTGATTTTGGACTCTTCTTTTACACAGAATCTTGGCCATTACTGCAATGGCCAACTGCACTGTTAGACAAATCCAAGGACTCCTGGAAGTAAAAGTCGTTGCTGAAGTGATTGTAGGCACCATCACCATACCTTCTCCACAAAAAATATCTGCTGAGACACCCTCAAGGTCAACATTCAAAGCCATGTGTCACTTTCATTGAGTATTCTTGTCTTTTATATAACAAAATTTTATTGAACAACTACCTATGTTGGGTATTACTGGCAGTTTTCAATCATGGTGACATTCTCCTTACATATTGCATTTGTAATTATGTGGATTATTTCATTTTACATTATTAGGGATTGAACCCATTCTCAGCCTTTATCCATCCATCTATCTATCTGTCTATCTATTTATCTAACTATTTTGATACAGGGCCTTGCTAAGTTGTTAATTTGCCCAAGTGGGATTCAAACTTGTGATCCTTTCTCCTTAATTTACAAAGTGCAAGGACTACAGGCATGTGCCAGCTACATGTTCTTTTCATTGTCAGAATGACTGGGAAGAAATACTGATACTATCAAGTGGTGCATGGCCAGTTATGCTAAATGTTTTATAATGCTCAAGACTTTCTTGCTCAATTCTCATGACAAGCACTGTCTCACTCCAAATGCCAAAAAGCACTTTTACTGAGCAATGATAATACAAAAGCCAGTTCAGGAATTTGACACCTTGCCCCTCCTAAGAGTGTGGTGGTGATTACCATCATTCTGCCCCTGTTGAGGATTGTTTGAAGGACTTTTAGGTCTGTCACTGTGTCACATAGCCACTATTGAGTTCTTATTTTGCATTGAAGCTTTAATAGGCATGATCTAAAAGGAAAATAAGTCAGCTGGTTTTAAAAAGCTTATAGTATAATTGGAAATACACAATATGCATTTGAGAATAGGGTTTAAGAACATTCCCCAAACAGCAGGCCAACAAATACATATGCCCAGCCAAAAGTAGAATTTGTAAAATATTCATAATATTCAGAATCTGACAAAATGTGATTCGAATTATGGCCTTGAAGTTTTATTTTTGTCTGCTGGGCATGGTATTTAACATGGATCAGTGTCAGTTTTCTAATCCATAAAATGGGATATTTACCTTGTAGGGTTTAAATAAGTATTACAAATAATGCATATAATTGCCTAGTGAAGCATTAGTAACAGAAAATACTAGGTAAATAACATATGCTTTATTAAAATGTAATATGGAGACTTCTAGGAAGATAGTGGAGTGGAAAGCTTAAACAAATCAACATCTCCAAGATTTGGAATCCAAACACTAGAAAATAATATCTTGGGCAACAAAAGGAGGAAAGTGGATCCATGGGACCCAGGAAGGATCTGAAGGCAAAAAGTTAAAGAAAAAACAACTAGCCAGACCTCAACACAGAGAAAGGAGGGGAAAAACTGCACTTTCTCCTTGGCTCCTGGCTTGAGTGAGAGAGAAGGCGTGAATCTATAGAGACACAGTGAGGGTGGGCAACTGATGAGGTCCGCGAGGAGAAACACACTAGTGGAACTGAGCTGTGTGTTACGACGGAGAGTGAGTGACGCAAGTTCAAGTAAATGTGGTGAGTTCTGGAGACGATGCTTAGCCGAACACCATTTTAGGGAAGCGACAACTCAGAATGGGACTTAGAGCAGCTGTGGGTTGGCTGCATTTCAGGGTTCCCAGTATTGAAATCCCACAGTAACTGGGTGAAGGACAACCACAGGAGACATCTAGGGTCAGGAAGCCGTGCTCAGGCTGGCAAGAGATACCCAGAGTGTTGTAGGCTGAACAATTCAGGTCCCAGCTCCACAACCAGAGGCAGGGTTTAGCCTGAACTTCTGTGGATTTGAAAGTGTCAGAATTGACACCCTATCCTAAACATACTACAGGTTTTCCAGCACCCCAACCTAATTATACTGCAGGCTTACTAGGATTATTCCAGCACAGATCAGGGTTCTGTCTACCATTTTGTCTACCACTTATACCATTTTTGTCTACCAGTCACACCCTGAATTGGACACTACCAAAAACTGTAGACACCAGAAGACAAACACAGGCTTGAAATCACAGAGAAATTCCTTTTTTTCTCTCTGATTTTGTTTGCTGTTGCTGCTGTTCTTCATTTTTTTACTGTTTTTGGTTTTACATGAGGGTGAACATTATTTTTATTTTTATTTTGTTTTGTTCTTGTTTTTGTTTTTTCTTTCTTTCTCCCCGTCTTCTTCACCAATTTCCTGCGGCTTGAGTACCCTTTCTTTATCCTTCACCCTTGCTTCTAGTGTCTTTCCCATCTTTTATCTCATCCCTTTTAAATTTTCTCCCGTAATGGTAAAATCAATCTACTGAGAGGACATTTACTATATATAATCTTCAGATTTGTCTCAGATTTTGTTATATAATTATAAATCTTGTACCTGTGGTTAAAGGTGGCAAATTATTGGTTACCAGTCTGCCATTTTCTAGTCTGTGCTTGAACACTATTGGTATTGCTGATTGTACTACTTTAGCTAAAGTGACACAGTTGCTGCAATCAATTGATCTTCCTTGTATGCCAATACCAAGATTGTCTGGGAGTCATAAACAGTACTATAGTCCAGGGCCAAAGATCTGGGTGCTAGGTATGATGGCTGCAATATTTCATCCCTTATAAACTGAAGATACAGGATCTTGGGACAGACTCACAAGCCAAAAACCAACTATGTGTGGAAGAAATTTCTAAAAAAATCATTTCCTAAAGAGGTCTCAATACTAGTAATAAAGCTACTTACCGTAAGTAGTTTAAAGGCCTCAATGCAGAAAGCAATTAAACAACAACAAAAATTTTAAAATTGAGAAAACATGGAAGAAATATGCACACCATGACTCCCAACTCAATCAAAGCAAATCAAAGGGCCATTGAAGTAGAAGAAATTAAACGTCACTCAACTGAAACTTATGAAATGTTGGCAGTATAAGTAAGAAAACGAATCAATAAGATTCTTGACGAAAACAAAATGGAAATAACAAAGTGACAATAATGAAGAAATTGACTAGTGAATCTGAAGTAGATACAGATGGAAAAAAATAGAGGTGCTTTGGAAAGACATGGAAACCACAAATGCCCAACACACAAAAGAACTTGATTCCATCAAACAGACTCAAATACAAATCCAGGAGATTAAAAATTCTACTGAAACTATATGAAACAGTCAATAAATGTGAAGATAGAATATCAGATATGTGTATGATCATCAAATACAAGACCTCTTATAATAACAAGTGATCACATAAAAATTAATTGAACAGCTGCTAGATGAGGCAAGGAAGAATATCCTTAAACAATTTGGAATGTATAAACAATCAGAAGATAGTACAAAAGGCATAAAAATCTGTTCTCAGAAGTAATAGCAGAAAACATTTTAAGAATGGGAAAAGCACTCGTGATACAAATAAGTAAGGCATACAGAACTTCAATTAGCCATGATCAGAAAAAAAAAAAAACTACACGAAAGCATATAATCAAGATTCCAGAAATTCAATACAAGGACAGAATATTGAAATATGCTAGAGAAAAGAAACAAATCACCTATAAAGAAAACTCATCAGAATCACAGCAGACTTCTCAAAACACACCCTTAATTGAAAGAGTACTTGCAATGAAGTATTTCAAACCATAAAAGAAAACAACCTCCAAGCCATATTGATGTACTCCACAAAATTATCTTTCAAAATTGATAAAGAAATATAAAGAAATAATATATTTCCATGATAAGAACACCTGAAGAAATTATTGACCACAAAACTAGCACTCCAAAATGTTCTAAAGGACATTCTAGAAAGAGATAACAAGGACTACAGAATGACTCCACCAGGCAAGGCAAACAATTAAACAGAGTGGGGAAAAGGGAGCAAACAATAGGAAAATAACAGGACAAGGATACGTCAATAGATATCAGTTGTAACCATCAATGTTAATGGTCTCAATTCACCAATCAAAAGACAGAGACTGACAGAATGAATCGAGAAGCAAGGTACAACAATGTGCTACATACAAGAAACACATTTAATTCAAAAAGAAATTCGCAGACTGAATGTCAAAGGATGGAAAATGATGCCCCATGTGACAAGAACCTGGAAAAAATCAAGGGTAGCTATTCTATTCACAGAAAAAAAATGGATTTCAAGCCAAGAGTGATCAAAAGACATGAAGAACACTGCATTCTTTTTAAGGGAACAATCCAAGAGTAAGAGATAACAATCATATATGCACAAACTGCCATCACACCCAACTATAGAAATTAAACAACGGATATGAAAATAAACAAGCACTAATACAATTGTAATGAGGGGTGTCAATACTCCACTGCCAAAAAATAGACAGATCAGCTACCCAAAAAACCAACAAAAAAATATCAGAAGTGAACCAAATCTTTCAACAAATTGAACTTAGTAGAAATCTACAGTGTTCCACTAAACAACATCAAAATACACATAGTGCTCAGCTGGGCATGGTGACACATGCATATAACCCCCATACTCAGAAGGCTGGGGCACGAGGATTGCCATAAGGATACAGCCAGCCTGGGATACATAGTGAGTTCAAGACCAGTCTAAACTTCACAGCAAGACTCTGTCTCAAACAAAACAAAATGAAATGAAACCCCAAAATACAAACAGTTCTCAGTACATGTAACACCTTGTCCAAAATAAGCTATATGCTACCTCATAGAACATGCTTAAGTAAATGCAAAGGAATTGAAATTATCTCATACGTACTATCAGATCACAGTGTAATCAAATTGGAAATCAATGGCAAAAGAAATCACATAAAACTTCATAAACACATGAAAATTAAATAACACCCTCTTGAACAACCACAAATCACAGATGAAATTAAAGAAGAAACTAAGCCAGGTGTGGTGGTGCACACGATTAATCCTGGCACTCAGGAGGCTGAGGTATGAGGAGCATTGTGAATTCGAGGCTCTCTTGGGTTACAACATGAGCGCAAGGCCGGCCTGAACTACATAGTGTGACCCGGTCTCAAAAAGCTAGGGTTGGGAGTTTGGCTCAGAGGGTTAAGCACCTGCCTGGCAGGTGTGAGGTTGTGAGTTCAATCCTCTGTGCCACAAAAACAAAAAACAAAAAAACAAAGACAAAAAAAAAAGAAGAAGAAGAAGAAGAAGAAATTAGACAGTTTTTGCAATTAAACAATAATGCCAAAACAACATACCAAAACTTGTAGGAAGCAATGAAAATAGTCTTACAAGGGAAAATTATACTGGGAAAGATACATATGAATTACCAAAGTTGAATCAAGAAGATGTACCATTTCTAAATAAACCAATATTAGTCAATGGCACTGAAAATGTAATTGAAAACCTACTATCAAGAAAAGCCCGGGTCTTGACGGATTTAGTACTGAATTCCACAAGAAATTTAGAGAAGATCTAAGGTCATTTCTCATCAAACTCTTTAATGAAATTCAAAGGGAAGCAATACTCCCAAACTCTATCCTGGAAGGAAAGATTACCCTGATATGGAAACCAGAAAAGATCCAACAAATAAGACAACTACAGAGCAATCTCACTAATGAACATAGAAGCAAAAATCCTCAATAACAGAATGCAGCAAGTCATTAAGAAAATTATACACCATGATGAAGTATGATTCATCTCAAGGATGCAGGAATGGTTCAACATATGCAAATCAATAAATATAATTCACAGTACTAACAGAGGTTAGGACAAAGACCACATGATCATCTCAACAGATGCAGAAAAGGCATTTGACAAAGTGCAACACCAATTCATGACAAAAATAACTACAAAAAATTGGAATAAATGTTCTTTACCTCAATCTGATAAAAACTATTTATGTCAAATCAACATCCAGCATCATACTAAATGGTGAAAAACCTGAATGCTTTCTCTCTAAAATCAGTAGCAAGACAGGGATATTCACTATTGCCACTCCTATTTGATATAGCTCTGGAAATATTAGCCAGAGTAGTTAGACATGTGAAAGAAATAAAAGGATAAGAATAGGAAAAGAGGAAGTTAAATTATCATTATAGGCAGATAACATGATATTCTACATAGAAGATTCCCAAAATGCCACCAAAAGACTTCTAGATTTAATAACCCAATTCAATAGTGTAGTGGGATTACAATGTCAACACTCAAAAATCAATAGTTTTTCTGTACACAAATAACAAACTGAAACTGAGAGAAAAATTAGGGAAACCACACCTTTCACAATAGGATCAAAAAAAAAAGAATAAAAAAATACTAAGGAATTAATCTAACAAAAGAAGTAAAAGATCCTTACATTGAAAACTACAGTACTCTACAAAAGGAGATCAAAGAGAACACCAGAAAATGGAAAGATATATTTTGTTCTTGGGTAGAAAGAACCAATTTAATGAAAATGGCCATACTCTTTTTTTTAAATTTTATTTTAAAGAGAAAAAAACAAAACAGAACAGAAGAAAGCAGATCAGGACAAAACAATGCAAGCAACACAGGTTTTCAAAACAAGTGAACAGAAAATCAACAGTGGCTACCATAACGTCTCTTGTTTTCTTCAAAATAGTTGTCCATATCTTCACACACAATGAATTCAAACAGAACAAAATACTATAAAACCGATCAAAACAAAATAATGAAAACGTTACAGGCCTTCAAAACCTGACAATAGGAAAAACAACAATGGCTACTGTAATGTCTCTTGTTCTCTTCAAAGTAGCTGTCCACGCTTTCACACATGTTGAAATCAAATAATACAGAACAGACTAAGAACAATCAAAACAAAGGATATAAGCATTACTGGACTTCACAACAAGATGATAGGAAATTGGCAATGGCTACCATAATGTCTCATTTTCTTCAAAGTAGCTGTTCATACCATCACTTGTAATACAATCAATTCTT
>RJWM01000464.1:57815-210460 GCA_004363535.1 Dasyprocta punctata
AAAAAAAAAAAAAAAAAAAAAAAAAAAAAAAAAAAAAAAAAAAAAAAAAAAAAAAAAAAAAAAAAAAAAAAAAAAAAAAAAAAAAAAAAAAAAAAAAAGAAACAAAAGAAACTAATAACTAACAATAACGAAGAGCCCAAAAGAATAACAATACAAGCTTGCAAATCAAGGTGGTAGGAACATAACTAAGGTTGTTATTTTGCATAGTTATCTTCAAAAGAGTTACTCAGATTACCAGATATACACTTGCAAAATTAATCTAATCCAGTGAACGTTAACTGTTTTGTTCCAAGAATTAATAGAATTAGTAACACGATCCTCTTAGCTATCTTGAGTGTATACACACAAATTTATATCTTTTCTCTTTTCTCTTCCTTCTTTTCTACTTTTCCCTATCTGAGTTATTTTTTCCCCTTTAGGCAGTTTGTTATCCTTCAACAATATTTACTGAAGATTTTGTATCTTATTTACTCTTTCACTTTCTTACACTAGGGAGACAATATGGTATTTACACATGTGTGTTTGACTTATTTCACTTATGAGTATGGTCTCAAGTCACATCCATTTACCTGCAAAAGCCTCAATGCGATCCTTCTTTATAGCTGAATAGTACTCCATTGTATAAAAGTACCACATCTTTTTTATCCATTCTTCAGTTGATGGGCATTTAGGTTGTTTCTAAGATTCGGCTATTACAAATTGTGCTCATATAAACATGGCTGCACATATATCACTGAGGTATGATGTTTTAAATTCTTCTGGGAATATGCTCAAAAATGGAATAGCTGGGTCAAATGGCACTTCCAATCCCAGCGTTTTGAGGAACCTCAAGACTGATTTCTACAGTGGTTGCATCAGTCTACATTTCCACCAACAGTGCAGGAGGGTTCCTTTTTCCCCACAGCCTCTCCAGCATTTGTTATTGGTGTTTTCATTGATCCTGGAGAAAAAGATCATACTCTTGAAATTATTATGCAGGTTTAATGCAATCCCAATGAAAACACCAATAATATACCTCACATAATTAGAGAAATCAATCCTAAAATTCATTTGACACAAAAAGAAACCTAAAACACCAAAAGCAATTCTGGACAAGGCAGGGGGCATCACAATCCCTAACTTAAAATTATACTACAAAGCTAGAGTGATATACACAGCATGGTACTAGAAAAAAAACAAATAGATCTGAGGATCAGTGGAGTAGGTTAGAAGATACAGAAACAATTCCAAACACACTCAGCCAACTTATTTTTGACAAAGGGGCCAAACGCCTTCACTGGATCATCTTTAATAAATGGTTCTGGAAAAACTGGCTTTCCATATGCGGACGATTAACCCTAGACTGATATCTCTCACCATATACTAAACTCAAATTGAAGTGTCAAATATGTAAATATCACAACAGAATAAATCTGCTGGAAGAGAGAATAGGTAAAATTTTTAAAGATATAGATGTGGACCAAGACTTTATAAATGAAATCCCTATCAAACAAGAAATATAACAAAGAATCCACAACTCAGTCTCATTTTATTAAAAAGCTCTTTCACAGCAAAAGAAACAATTAGAGTGACAAGACAACACACAAAGTGGGAAAAAGTTTTTTTCCAACTTTTCCTCAGACAGAGGACTAATAATCTAGAATATACAAAGAATATATAAAATAATCAGAGCCCCCAAATTTAACGACACAATCCAAAAATGGGGATTTAAGATGAGTACATACTTCTCAGATGAAGAAGTATAAATGGCAAATAAATATATTAAAAACTGTTTGACATCACTAGTCATTTAACAGATGCAAGCTAAAATAACACTGAGATTCCATCTCACCCCAGAAAAAATGACTATTATCAAGAAACCAAGCAATAACAAATGCTGGAAGGGCTGTGATGAAAAGGGAATCCTTCTCCACTTTTGGTGGGAGTGTAGACTGGTGCAGTCACTGTAGAAATCAGTGTGAAGATTCCTCAAAAAACTAAAACTGGAGGTTTCGTATAATTCAGCTAATCCCCTTCTTAGTATCTTTGCTAAAGAATTAGAAGAGTCACATCACAGCAACATATGTACACCCATGTTTATAGCAGCACAGTTTGTCATAGTTAAATCTTGGAAACATCCCAAATGCTCATCTACTGCTAAAGAAATTCTTTTTCAATGTAACAGAGTACCACTCAGCCACGAAGAAGTGTAAATTTGAGACATTTCTAGGTAAATGAATGCACCTTTAGAAGTATCCTAAGTGAAATAAAACAGACATACATATGTAAACCTTACATGGTTTCTCTGATGTGAGAAACTGAAAGAGTAAATAAGGACCAAAATATATGACAGGTATTGTGAAAAAGCAAACTAAATTGTTAAGAAGCTAATATATAGTCATTGCTAAGAAGCTGATATATATACATTGTGTTCATTACACAATGTATACATATCAAAATGTCACAGTACACAATATAAAAATATACAATGACTACATGTGATTAAAAAAATTAAATATTATTTCATCTGTGGAAAAATGGTGGCAAGTTTTTTCTTTTTTCTTGTTTTGTGTTGAAAAGAATTTCATGTCATTTGAAAGATATTTTAAATAACTTAATCTGATTCATGGGCTCAATTAATGTTCCTCTCATTCTTGTCCTTCTTTTCAAAGAATTGCTTGCCTTATTTAATTTTAGGGTGATTTTTTCCTTCTTTTTTTAAAGATCTGTGCAATACATTTTGAGGTAAAACTTAGTGGAATTTTTCTAATAAATCACAGCATTTAATTGACTATTACACAGTTTGATTCTTGAATATTTGCTGAAAACTAGTACTTAAGCTATGACACTGATAAATCCTAAATGGCAAGATCTCACCATTTACTTAGCTTTTGTACTTATATTTTCCATACCAAAAGAAGCTATTATAAATTGTAAATTGTCAATACAAACTGTATTGTATGTGAATCTGTGACTTGGCAATATCATCTTGGAGGAACAGATAAATTAAATTTATTTGTTATATAAAAATGTTTGAAATAAAAAGTTAAAATCAATTGTGAAGAATAAGCAGAATGAAATTCTGCATTGCTCTATAACTTCTGTGAACCTTGAGAGAATTGTGTTAAGTGAAATAAACCAGTCACAGGACAAATACTGCATTGTTGTACTTAGATATTTAACACAGTGGCATGTGTAGAAGTAGGTAACCCAGTAGTAGTTGCCAGGAGCTGGGGGAGGAATAAATTGAAAGTTGTCATTCAATGGGTATAAAGTTTCAGTTATAATAGGTGAACAATTTCTACAGATCTACTATATAACATAGTGTTTTTAGTTAACAATACAGCGTTGTGAATTTCATTAAGAGAGATCTCATGTTAAATGTTCTTCCTACTGAAACAGAAAAAGGGGGGAAAACTCAAAAAAACACACCAAAAACTTTAGGAGGTGGTGAATATATCTATCTCCTTGTTTGTAGTGATGGTAGCACAGAGATCTGAATGTGTCCACCCATCAAATTGTACATACTAAATATCTGCAGTTCTTTGTATCTCAATTATACCTCCATAAAACTGTTAAAATAAAATTTAAAAAAATAAAATAATTAGAAGGAATAGAGAAAGGTAGGGAAAAAAGGAAGAAAAGAAGTACATGTACATTATAAAAATGAAAAAAGTCTGGTGCTAAGGATGTGTTTCAGTGATAGAGCATGGGTCGATTCCCAGTACCACAATGAAAAGAAGAAAAAAAGAATTGTAACCATTTTCATAGAGTATGTTTTTATGTTTAGAAAATGGAAGGCAATTCTAAAAGAAGACATATTTAAAAAATAAATGAGTCTAGGTGGGTCAAAGGACACAAGGTCAACATGCAAATTTTAATTATATTTCTAAATACTAGTAATTAAAAACTGAGAAACAAAATAATAAAAGTATATATATCAAGCATTAGTATTATGAAATCTGTGCAGTGTCTGTAAGCAGAAAACTACAAAATGCTGAAGAAATATATGAAAGAAAATCTATATAGAATGTGAGACATACTGTGAATGGATGAGAGCATTCAACATATTAAGGTGTTTATTAAAGTCTTCTCCTAATGTATTCTACAGATTTAAGGCAATGATAATGCAAATTTTGTTCTTATGGCTACTGTAGACAACAGAAATTTCCAAAAGTCTCCATTCTAAAATTTTTATGAAAAAACAGACAGTTAAAATCTCTAAAACAGGCCCAGTCAGGAGCAAGGACCCAGCACCATATGCTGGGGGCATGCTCTGCCTAGACCCCGCTCCAGAGGCTTTGAAGTCTTCACAGCCAAATGCAAGGTCCTAGTGGTGCCACACTCCAGGGTGCGCTCTGCCTAGCCACCTAGGTCCTGGAGATTCTGAACTCCACCCAGCCAGGCACAAGGCCCCATCACCACACCATGAGGGTGCATCTCTACTAGCCACCTGTGTTGCAGAGGTTTGAACTCTACACAGCCAGGTTCTAGGCCCCAGCAACAAGCTCCAGGGGTATGCCCTGCTAGCTGCAGGGAGGGTACAAGCTTTGTTCAGCCCAGCATCCCATAGCAACCCAACAAAGTACATCAGGGGAACATACCACCAGCCTCACAGGCCACAGAGAACAAGGATCTGGTGTCATAGTTTGGGGGCATGCCCTGACTAGCCACGGGGATATTGGAGGATTCAACCTCTACCTAGTGCAGTGTTCCAGTGCAATTAATCGGGAGGCGGCCTGGCCAGCCACACAGGTCCCAGAGAAAAATGACAAAATGAAAGAGCAAGATGCAGTCTCAGGCCTCCAGCCCACCGAGAACAAACCCAAGAGACACTGAAATGGAAGACCCTGGGAATCACACAACTGAACTTTCTGAAATGTTAGTAACTGAAATAAAGAAACAACTCCATGACGCTATAGAGGAAATCAGATCAGAAATAATCTCTCAGATAAAAAATAACATGGCAAACATTATGAAAGAAATGCCATGTGTATCTAAAGAAGACCAAGATGAAAAATAGAAGAAAATAAAAAAATTATGGAAACTTTGAGTGAACAAAATAAGACACAATTAGAAGGCATGAAACAGATTCAAAGGGAAATTCAGGAAATTAAAAACTACATTGAAAGTTGGCAAAACCGCTTGAATGAAGCTGAAGATAAACTCTCCCACCTTGAAAACAGCATGGAAGCTTATGATCACAAAAGAAAAGATCTCTTAAAAATAACAACGAACCAGGAAACAACAATTCAACAGCTGCAAGATGATGCAAAGAGAAACAACATAAGATTGATAGGCGTCAAGGAAAAAATGGGTGAACACCAAAGACCTGCAAAGACTATTTGCAAAAATAATAGTGGAAAATTTCCAAACATGGGAAGAGAGTTTGATATACACCTAAGTGAGGCATACAGAACCCCAATTAGCCAAAACCAAAATAAATGTTCACCCAGATATTTATAATTAGTATATCAGAAATTCAGCACAAGAACAGAGTACTAAAAGCTGTCAGAGAAAAGAAACAGATCACCTAGGAAGGAAAGCCTATCAGAATTACAGCAGACTTCTCAACACAAACATTCAAATCAAGAAGAGCTTGCAGTGAAGTATTTCAAATTCTGAAAGAAAACAACTTTCAATCCAGAAAAATGTATCCTGCAAATCTATCTTTAAAAATTTATAGAGAAATAAGATACTTCCATGACAAAGAACAACTGAAGAAACTTATGGCCACCAAACTAACACTACAAAGAGTACTGAAAGATACTCTAGAAAGAGACGAAGATAACTACAATCCTAAGAACAACAAAAAAAGAAACCACTAAGCAGAGCAAGCAATTAAACAGGAAACAAAGAAAACCAACAACAGAAAGATAACATGACAGGGATAAGTCAGTACATATCAGTTATATCAATCAATGTAAATGGTCTCAAATCACCAATAAAAAGACACAGACTGGCAGAGTGGGTTAAGAAACAAAATCCAACAATATGCTTTATACAAGAAACACATTTCACTCAAAAGGAAATTCACAAACTAAAAATCAAAGGATGAAAAACAAAACTCCATGCAACAGGAACCCAGAAAAAAGCAGGGATAGTGATTTTGTTTGCAGACAACTTCAAACCAAGAATGATCAAAAGAGATTAAGCAGGTCACTAAATATTTGTTAGGGGAAAACTTGAAAAGGAAGAGATTACAATCATAAATATATATGCACCAAATATGGGAGCACTCAACTATATAAGACAAATCTTAATACACATGAAAATCAAATAAACAATAATACAGTTGTAACAGGGGACCTTAACACCCCACTGTCACAAAGAGACAGATCAACCAAACAAAAAATCAGCAAAGAAATAACAAAACTGAATCAAACTTGTGAACAAATGGACCTCATAGATGTGTACCAAGTGCTCCACCCATCAACATCAGAATGCACATTCTTCTCAGCGGCACATGGGTCATTCTCTAAAATACATCGTATATTAGACCACAGGACATGCTTAAGTAAACGTAAAGGGACAGAAATAATTTCATGCATATTATCTGGTAACGCAATAAAATTGGAAACTAATGACAAAAAACCACAAGAATATCATAAACACGTGGAAATGAAATGATATTCTCCTAAACAATCAATGGGCCACAGAAGAAATTAAAGAAGAAATTAAGCAATATCTACAATCAAATGAAAATGGAACTACCAATTACTGGAATGTGTGGGATACAATGAAAGCAGTCCTCAGAGGGAAATTTATAGCACTAAACTCCCACACCAGAAAAATGGAAAGAACACACATAAACAGCTGCACCTCAAACTTTTAGAAAAAGAAGAACAAGTCAAGTCCAAAGCCCAAAGTAGGGCGGAAAGTATAAAGATCAGAGCAGAAATTAATGCAATTGAAACTAAGAAAATAATTCAAAGAATTAATGAATTGAACAGTTGGTTCTTTGAAAGAATAAATAAAATTGATAAACCCCTAACCAACTTTATTAAAAAGAGGAAAGAAAAAGCTCACATTCATGCAATAAGAAATCAAAAGAGTGAAATCACTACAAATCCTGTGGAAATAAATACGATCATCAATACCTATTTTGAAAACCTTTACTCCCATAGATTCGATAACACAGAAGAAATGGACAGATTTCTAGAAACCTATGAATTACCAAAGGTGGATCAAGAAGATGTAAAACTCCTGAATAACCCAATTTCTGCTAATGTAATTGAAAATGTAATTAGAACATTACCAACAAAGAAAACCCCAGGTCCCTATGGATTCACTGTTGAATTCTACAAGAAATTTAGGGAAGGCAATACCAACACTCCTCAAACTCTTCAATGAAATTGAAAAGGAAGCAAGTCTCCATAACTCATTCCTGGAAGCAAGTATTACCCTAATACCAAAACCAGAGAAAGACCCAACAAAAAAAGAAAATTACAGGTCAATCTCCCTAATGAACATAGATGAAAAAATTCTCAATAAAATACTGGCAAATAGAATACAGCAAGTCATCAGGAAGATTATACACCATGATCGAGTGGGATTCATCCCAGGAATGCATGGATAGTTCAACATACACAAATCAATAAATGTAATACACCATAGCAACACAGTCAAGGACAAGAATCACAAGATCATCTCAATAGATGCAGGAAAAGCTTTTGACAAAATCCAGCACTCATATATGATAAAAATCCTACAGAATATTGCAATAGATGGTCTCTACCTGATAAAAGCCATATATCACAAACAAAGAGCCAGCATCATATTAAATGTTCAAAAACTAAAAGTTTTTACTCTAAAACCAGGAAAAAAGCAAGGATGTTCATTATCACCACTCCTATTCAATATAGTTCTGGAAATATTAGCCAGAGCAATTAGACAAGAGAGAGAAATAAAATGAATGAGGATAGGAAAGGAGGAAGTTAAGTTATCATTATTTGTGATGACATGATACTCTACATAGAAGACACCCAAAACTCCATTGAAAGACTTCTAGGTGTAATAGCCAAATTCAGAAATGTTGCTGGATACAAGATCAACACTGAAAAATCAATAGCATTCCTGTACACAAACAACAAACTCACTGAGAGAGAAATAAGGGAAACCACACCCTTCACAATAGCATCCAAAACAATGAAATTCTTAGGAATCATACAAAGGAAGTAAAAGATCTATAAAGGGAAAATTACATTACTCTGAAAAAGGAAATTGAAGAGGATTTCAGAAAATGGAATGATATTCCCTGTTCATGCGTAGGAAGAACAAACATTGTGAAAATGACCATTCTTCCAAAATTATTATACAGATTTAATGCAATCCCAATCAAAATATCACTTGCATACCTCACAAAACTAGAGAAATCATTCCTAAAATTCATCTGGAACCAGAAGAGAACTAGAATAGCAAAGGTAATTCTGGGCAACAAAGACAAGGCAGGAGGCATCACAATCCCCAACTTGAAAATATATTATAAAGTACTGTGATAAAATCAGCACGGTACTGGAATAAAAACAGACCTGTAGATCAATGCAATAGATCAGAAGATACAGAGACAACTACAAACACACTCAACCACCTCATTTTTGACAAAGGGGCCAAACATGTACATTAGAAGAAAGATAGCCTCTTTAATAAGTGGTGCTGGAAAAACTGGCTTTCCATGTGCTGTAAACTAAATCTAGATCCATGTCTATCACCATGCACTAAAATAAATGCAAAATGGATCAGAGATATTAAAACAGAGACACTAAATTTGCTGGAAGACAAAGTAGGTAAAAATCTTGACGACATAGGAGTTGGCAGAGGGTTCATGAACAAAAATCAAACTGCATGAAAAATACTTCCCAGAATCAACAACTGGGATGTCATCTTATTAAAAAGATTTTGCATGTCAAAGGAAATCTCCAACAGAGTGAAAAGAAAACCCACGAATTGGGAAAATATCTTAGGACTTCTATCTAAAATATATAAAGAATTTAAAAAATCAGGCCCCCAAAATTCAAGGACCCAATCCAAAAACGGACATCTGAGATGAATACACACTTCTCAGAGGAAGAAATACAAATGGCAAATAAATATATGAAAAAAAGTTCAACATCAATTGTCACTCGGGAAATGCAAATTAGAACAAAAGTGAGATTTCATCTCACTCCAGAAAGAATGGCCAAGATGAAGAAATCAACCAATAACAAATGCTGGAGGGGTTGTGGGAAAAAAAGAACATTTCTCCACTATTGGTGGGAGTGTATACTGGTGCAGCCACTGTGGAAATCAGAGTGGAGGTTCCTGAAGAAGCAAGGATTAGAGATTCTACTTGACCCAGCTATCCTGCTTCTGTGCAGTTTCCCAGAAGAATTGGAGACATCATACCACAGTGATTTATGTGCACCCATGTTCATAGCAACACAATTTGTAATAGCCAAATCTTGGAAACAACCCACATGCTCATCAGTCAAAAATGGATCAAAAAAGATGTGGGGTTTTTATACGATGGAATGCTATTCAGTTATTGAGAAAGATTGCATTGAGACTTTTATAAGTAAATGGATACAACTTGAGACCATACTCATAAGTGAACTAGATCAAATTCACCTATGTAAATACCATATTGTCTGCCTAGTGTAAGAAACTGAAAAAGTTTGTATGATCCAAAATCTACAATAAATACTGTGTAAGGGTAAGAAACTGCTGAAAGAGCAAAAGTAATTGGGATAGGGGAAAGGAAGAAAGAAGGAAGGGAAAAGAAAAAAGACATACATTTGTATATATGTATACATAAGATAGCTAAAATGACTATACTACTAAAAGTATTAGTTATTGAAAGAGAACAGTTAATACTCATATGATTCGATCAATTTTACATGCCTATATCTCTTAATTTAAACAAACCTTTTATAGATAATGATATACAATATTGCAACCATTGTCAAATTCCTATCATCTTGTTTTGTAAATCTATAATGTTATTGTATTGGATTTGTTGTTGTTGCTTGTCTGTCTCTTTTGTTTTTTATCTTTCTTTTCTGTGTCTTTCTCCTCATCAATAAAAATAAAATTCAAAAAAAAATCTCTAAAACATTTTTTACACAGCACCTTCCTGGCAAGCATGAGATGGTGAGTTCCATCATGGATACCAAAAATTAAAATGAAACAAAATAAAACAAAACAAAAACCATTTTTCAAAAAGAACAAAGTCAGAGGACTCATGTAAGTCAGTTGTAAAATTTACTATGAATGTACAGCAGTGAATATAGTACATATTATCTCACCATTGTGCAATAAAGTTGTTAATTAATGGCAAAAGTAACCACAAAAACTCCATAAACACATGGAAATTAAATAACACCCTCTTGAACAACCAATGGGTCACAAATAAATTTAAACAAGAAATTAAACAATATCTGCAGTCAAGCAAAAATGCAAATACAACTTACAAGAACCTGTGGGATGCAGTGAAAACATTCCTTAGAAGGAAATTTATAGTGGTGAATTCTCACATCAGAAAAACAGAAGGAGCACAAATAAACAACCTAGTGCCGCACCTCAAGCTTCTGGATAGCACTGTTAATGGCAGTTTTGTTCATAATACTGAGAAGTTGGAAACAAACTACATGTCCCTCAAGGGCATTTGGATGAGTGGCTAAAACAATCTCTGGTACAAGCTTGCAGTGGAATACTACTCAGCAAAAACTTTTCCTGTTCTGTAGGCTTTCAAAGTCTCAGACAAACACACATGAATGTAAAAATATGCAGACATCAAATGAATGCATTTGACCTAATCACCAGCTCAAGGAAAGTCAAGGTGATTCTGACTGTTGTATTGTAGGTGAGGCTTTCCAGTAGTAAAGTGAGAGAGATGGGGAAATAAGGAAACATGAATCAAGAAGGCAGTCCTTGGGCATTTATGGAGTGCTGTCTTAGCTGTTCAGTGCACTACCATAGTAATGGGGGCTACTAAGCTTAAATGTTATTGTACACAGAAATGTTTAAATGACTGCAGTAGAAAATCAGGTGCCAATCATGCAGGGGTTATAAATGAAGTGAACTCATACCAAGTTGAGTGTAAAGTAATTAGCGTACCATATATAAAACTATATTTTCTCACTGACTTCCATTATGACTGGAGATATGTAGGATTTTTATTTCACCCATCTAAAATAAACTTAACAATCAGACTGGGAATTGTTGCTTCAAAAAGCATGCTGACTTTGTTGCTGTCTGTAAGCTTTAAGTCTCATAATCTCTGTCAGAAACAAATCAAATGGTCAATCAAGCCACTTAAAATTTCAGGTTCTATTAGGCACCATATGAATGATGTGTTACCAAGCTCATTCTCATTTGGTAGCATCCTCCCTGATCTTTGGTCACAAATGTGTAGCAGGAAAATCACAAGTTCTGGAAACAGTCCTAAGCGACTAGAATTCCAGCAGGGCTATAATTTCACCACCATACCATCTGGGACCTAATGATTTAACCTCTCTGAGCCTCAGTCTCCTGTTTAATGGACTCTGTTCCATGAGATCATGATATATAAGACACAAACTATGCCATTGTAAAAGATAGCACAAGTTTATACCTACATGGGTCACATAAAGATTTCTGAGACTCAACAGTGACAGTAGAATAGGACTTTATTTCACATTTCAATAACAAAAAATTTCAATATACATCTTACAGTCAAGCAAATCATTAAGAGTTGGTTGTGTATTAAAAACAATGACTCCGTTACAAAATATGTTGCTTCACTGAACTTCATAAAATACACAAACCATCACATGAAGGGAAAATGTACATTCTAACTTTAAGTGAATTTGCCTAGTACTACCTAAGTGTATAATGCACATTTTATTTGAACAGGAAGAAAAGAAGAATGAACGGATTACTGAAAAAACAGTCTATCCAAACTTTGTTCTTCAGATATTCTGACCTGAATGAGTGTAGAACCAGAAAATATTCTCTTTTCTTAGGAAGTAACCAACTGAAGATGATGGGATGGTGGCACATGGACTTTTTCAGCACATACTGAGGAAAGTCATGCTGGGGTTAGTGAAATCAGGGTGTTCAAAGCTAAAAGTCATGTTTCAGAGTAGGTCACCTTGATCTAAAAAGGAATGTTGCCCAAGTGAATACAAGTGGGAATGGAAAAAGGGAAGATGGAGCAGGAAAAGCTGGGGTGGGAGCTGCTGGCTTGAAAACGCTAATACAGTTTTCCGCAACCAAATGCCAATTAAATCTTTTGAACTTGCGACCAGGGAGAATAAAGGGTCACAGATATAGGCCACAGATGATAAAAGAAAGAACTCTATGAGCCACAAAATGTGGAGAAAGCTCATGTGTACTTCAGAACCCCAGCAAGAGAAGGGTAGTACCGATCTTGAAAGATTTTGAACTTGGAGAAAGTAAATGCCAGAAATATAGAAAGGACCAACAGATAAATTGAGATTGAGGACAGTGAAGATGACTGTGCCCATGTTCCCCATCATGATGACACTGTACAAGAGGATGATCATTTAGAAGATAAGGGAATAAACTAAAGATACTTCTGAGGAAGACCATTCTTCTCTTGGAGAAGGAATTTTTCCACAGCACTGTAATTTTTCTCCTATGATTTCCAAAATGGCACTTGAGAGGAAACGCTGAAAACACAGACTCAGGAGTCTGGACAGTAATCTCATCTAACAGATCTTCTGAGTCATTACCCTGTCTTCAGGTGGTGAGGATCTTAGCTTGCAATTGTCAATCCTGATTCTAATGTTCATGCTCAACCTCTACGATCTTTGATGGCATAGGAATGTTTTCAAAATTTGCATTAATTTATATTGGTCATTTTTTATTCTTCTTGGGAAGGGCTGGTCAACAAATTTTAGGGATAACAGTGAAATTGAGCGAAGCAGGGGGCAGGCTACAGAGCCCAGGAGGCACTACAGAGAAGAGGTTACTGTATCCTCTACTCTTGCTTTTCTTCTGGCCATAGATAGGAGGGAAAAAAACAGGTCTGTTCCAATTTTGCTGCAGCTTTCATGTAAAAATCCAAATCCAAATGATAAGAATCCTCAAAACTGAAGTTTTATTCTATTTCCCAGTTTCGAAGCATAGTTCTGTCATTTTCTTCTCAATATCTTTTGTTGGCTCCTCACTCTTACAAGATCAAGTTCCAATTTCACAGCCTGACACTGATGCCTTTCCTGCCACAAACCTTTCCAAATTGTTTCCAACCTTGACATTGCCCGTATTTACAAATCCACAGTGGGGATTTTAGCCAGGAGGAATTGCATTGCCTTTGTGTGAGGTGTAATGATTAAGACATGAGAAATGAGAGCATTCACCATCCTAACTTTGTTACCTGGTCCTTAGGGGGAATATTAGAGAGCAAAGCCTTGTAGGAGGAGAGAAGACCAGGATACTAACTTATTATGTGGTCTCCTGGTGATCAGATTGGGACACTGGGCCAATGCTAATGTCACAATGAGTTTGCCTAAGTGTATGTGATGTTTTCTTAACCCAACTATTAAGGATGTTCCAAAGTCTACTCTCTGAGTCAATTTCAATTCCTGTGTCCCTATGCTGTCTGTAGTAGCCCATTTTCTGTTATTGGAATACCTGAGGCAGGCCACTTACAAAGAAAAGAGGATTATTTAGTTCCCAGTTTAGAAGCTGAACTCCAAACAACATAGATGCTCTGGTAGGAAAAAAGAAGGTTAGTGACTGCTTCGACATAGCAGTTCTGGTCAGGACCCCTTGGCTGGGTCATATCAGAGCAAATGTCATCTCAATGGCTAGAGCACTGCTGAGAAGGAAAGATCACATGACCATTAAGGAAGCCAGGGTGTGGCCAGGAGTCAGTCGTGTGACCTTCCACCAAGATTTACCTTTTTAAAGATCCCACTACACTTATCCCCATACTAGGTACCAATCTTCTGTAGTATGAAATCTTGGGCCACAGACTCAAACCATAGTGCTGACCAAATAACTTATGTGCATTTTCCTTTGTTTTCCTCATAATGGTCCAAGATTTTCCTCATGTGACTTCAAGCTCAAAATGCTTCTCCACAGGGAAAGTTTCTCTGACTGATGTTCTCTCTTTTCCCGTGATGCATCTGGAATTAAACAATCATGTGCATGTTGCTTCCATGAATAACTGAATTCAGGCCCACAACTAGTTTTCCAGTCCCTCAAAGTAGTTTTCTATTGTACTTTTAGTCCTTTCTTCATCCAATTGCAATATCAAAAATGTATTCATGCATAACTCTATTTCCTCTAGAACTTTCTGCTTCTCACACCATTGTTTCAATCTTTTGCTGGCCCCTCTTCTTCTATTTTAATTGCCTGTATTCTCTCATTCATCCATGCATACATTTATTTAATTCACAATTATACTGTGACTTTTTCACGGCACAGCCCTTTCTTTACTTTTCTCTTCTTCTCCTTCCCTCTCTCATCTTGTCTTGTCTTCTTTTCTTTTCTCTTCACTTTCTAGAACAGACTCAGTCTCAATCTTCTCTTCAAGCAAATGTAAAGAGCTGATAATCCCAGGTCCCTTTAATCAAAATATTTCTCATCATTTTACTCATGCTCCTAGCTGCTTCCTGGGTAGAGTCATGTGGAAATCAGTGCATTCCAATCCAAGCATCATCTAGCTCCTTCAACCTGGCCTTTCTTCTTTATCTGAATTTCTAAAGCAGTTGCTATTTTCACTATCTTTCTTCTCAGTTCCTACCAGTTCTTCTTACACTAGTCTTAGAATTGTCTGGTTACATGGATTTAACCATGCAGTTCCTCTGATTTAAAAATGTTTATAATTCTTCACTGCATACAGTATAAAGTTCACCCCATTTGGCACAGCATTTTCAGGACCCTCTGGGCCCAAATCAATTTTTCAGATACTCTTCCAACATTCTCTGTGTGTACTATCCTTCAGCATCACTTAGACTACAGTTTTCAGCACACTAATATATAACATTCTACAAAAACTCCTATTTAATACAATTTAAATTTTTATAAGCATCTTGGGGGCAAGGACTGTGTATTATTCACCTTGGTAGCCCCAGTGCTTGCTATAAATACATCTTAATACATATTATATAAACTCATGGCATAACAAGTTGGACTTGAATTTTATTTCTCCCACTTCTTAGCAATATGACCTTCACCCACTCCTAAGCCTTACTTTCTTCATCTGTGAATTGGGCATGATGATAATTTCCACCCAGCCTATAGATTTTGAAAGGAATACACGCATCCCCTTAGTGCCTTGTATTCTCTCTTCTCAAGGTCCTACCCAGGCTTTGGCAGATGACAGTGGCAGAAGCAGGAAGGAGAGTTCCATGGGTCCAAACTGAGCAGTAGCTAGAGTGGGCCTGCCTCACAGCTGCTGGCCATGCTCTTGGGAACTTTGCAATGTTAATTCTTTGGATCCAATTCTTAAGAATGTTATTGATTATTCATTCTCTATCTCTCATTTTCTTAGCTTCTAGATACCTGGCACAGATATATATCTGCCCTCTTATTTGATCTTTTCTTGGAACCACTTTTTCATGCAGAACACTGGTTAGATACAACCCTCTGACCCAAGTCTCTGATGAGATGGTTGTTTAAACTTTCTCCATCCTCTCAGTTCTCTTGCAGACCTATTTTCCTATTTCAGTGGCAATAGTATTCCAGTGTGGTTTGACATGTACAAATATTTGTTAGATTTAAACCTCTATTGTTTGGGACATGCAATTCTATTCCTGATATCTCAACTTGAATGGATTTATTTAGCATCTGTATCACACCCTTGCCTGACACCAGGACATGAGCAAGTGAAAAACTTCAGGGCATTTTCACACCAACAGCTGCCATGACAAGCCATCCTCTGTGTGTGAAATTGAGGTTCTGAACCTCAAAGGAGAACTATGGAACTGTTAATTTCCACTCATTGTTCTAGTATATTGATAGCACTTGAAATCATGAGTTTATTATTAACCTTTTCTGTTTCCATCCATGTCTTCCTCTCTTCTCATAACCAGTTTTGGGTCCTCTGCTTATTTAGTCACTTGTATTTATCCTCATCCAAATGATCTGTATATTTTTCCCAATTCTTTGTAGCAGGAAAATAAATATAACTTAAAATTCATATTTTTAGCTATTTCAAAGTACTGTGTATAATTCAATAGCAATATTGATATTTAATATTGAAAATTTTAAACCTATGAAGAAGTATAATAAATGCCCTTTTACCCTTATCTTGCTCAGTATTAATCCCTTTCAGAATACTCCCCCACACTTCAAACACATCCTATCATTCTTGCCATCTTCTAAAGCAACTTTGGAAGTCATCTTCCATGAGTGTCTTTACAAGGTATGATCAAAACTACAGTTAATGCTGCTACCGAGTGCCATCCAATACAAATGCAGGCTAATAAAAGCATGTTGTTTCCTTATCCATCTTATTCATCAGATCTAACACCTTGGGACTTCTGATTCTTCCCCAAAGTCAAAATGACCACAGATTATAAACATTTTGAATTGATTCAGGACATAAAGGCAGCCATGACCATGCAACTAAAGACTTTTATGAAAGAGGATTTCCCGAACTGCTTTAGAGAGTGGCAAGAACAATGGGATAAGTGTTATTGAGGACAGAAGAAATATTTTGAGGGGGAAAATAGCAGTGTGTCTCTTAGTATAATAAATTTTTTAAAACTTTAAACATTTATTGTTATTTTTCAATCACTCTGCATATATATCATATCAATTATATATGCATATATATGTATATGTGTGTTTCTGTATAATAGGGGTTCTTCTTACTGAAGGTTTGATCTTTAAAATTATACACCTGTTTTCAGATTCAGCAATGGATTCTAGAAAGAACATACACAAAAACACACGTAGAAATATTCAGGTAAGTGAAGTGAGAAAACTAGCGGAAAAAACACAGAGATGTGTTTAGTGCTTAGTGATTATCTATCTAGAAGAATGTCCATTTAATACCTACTACAGTTATATCCCCAATAGTGAAAACCTGTAAAACACAGTCCCAGTTTTATGCACCTGACAATGTACTCGAGAGAGGGGACAATTTTTTCTTCTTAACACATTGCCATATTTCGAAGTTTTATCTCATCTGGGCAATTGTAATTTCTCTCCATCATTCATTGGTCCATTCACCTCTAGCCTTGCTTTTCCCAAAACCCCAATGCATCATCCATACTGCTGTCAAAAATTATCTTTTTGAAATTTTATGCTCATTTTCTTAATCTTGGATGGACTGTAAAAGCAATAGAAAACAATTTTTTAAGAATGCTAAGACCTTTGCTTGATGCGAATCAATGATCCTAAGCATCATATTTTTAAGGATCCTTAGGTGGTTCCAATGCATTCTGAGAGTCGAGAACTACTGTTGTAAATGAACTGTGCCTCTTTTCAAAACTACTGAATATCTGTCACTTTATATTTGGCCCTTTATCAGGGATACAATGACTTCCATGATCTTGTCTGTACTTCATTGTATTTATTTCTTTTTTTTTTTAATTTTTTAATTTATTTTTCATTTTAAAGAGAATAAACTGTCACTCTTCATAATTTTGTAATAGATTTTCTAAATAGTGCTGTTTCGTGATTTGTACCTTTTGATTACTTACATCCTTTGCATGGAATAACCTTACTGTCTTATCTGTGGGCCAGAAAAATACTCATTGTTTAAAACTATGACATCTCTGGGAAGTTTTTCCTGAGTACGTGGTAGTTATAGCTTTTAGACATTCTATTGTTATGCTTACTAAACAAAATTAATTATAAAAATTTTTACATGCCTATCTCCTACTCAGCTATGAAGTCCTTGAGTCCTGGGAATGTGTCTTAATTACCTGTGCATCCCCAACACTTAGCCACTAAAATCGTCATATAGTAGGTGATCAACATCTAATTATAAATAGATCCATATATATTCATATTCATGAATGAATGAATTTTTTAAAATATATCAACATCTTGAAGATGGAAAAATAGACAAGAAAAAAATGCTGTAGATTCAAGAGAAAGGGTTTGTCAGTTGAACATTGTGAGAATCTCTGTCCTTGGGAAGCAGGGAGTTTGGAGAAAATGAAACTCTGCTAAGAAGGATAACTAATTCCATACAGACAGGCAGCCAAGAACAGGCTGTGGCCAAAGTGTTGATGGATGACAGCTGGAAGCATGACTTGAGAAACAACTAAAAATGATACATCAATCTGAGCTGCAAAATAAATGATTGGGACTCCAAAGGCTTTTGTTCTATTTAAGCTCTCACTCTACATGACCATTTAATAAGAGCACTTCATATTGTGATAACACTTCACAACTTTATACTTTATACATTCATATACATAATCCCATTGAAACTTCTTAACAATTCATCTAAGGGCAATAGTATCAATTCTGTTTTAGATTGGGCAAACTGAGACCCTAAAAATTTCAATAACTATCCCGAAGTCATGCAGATGAGAAGTGAAAGTCAGAACACAAATAGATCTTGAAATAAGAAAGAAAAAAAAATGAGAATGTTTAAAAAGTGAGGACAAGTGAAAAGAAATCTGTGATATGCAAAATTAAATTACATTCTGTGTCTATTAACTCCAAGTTTCTGTTTCTTTTTTAGTGGTAGTAAAGAGATTGGGGGAAAGAGCAGGGTTATCTTGAGCTAAGAGTAATTGATCATTTATAATGTGCCAAGTATGGTGTGAGTCACTTTACATTTAATACCGATGAGATATCTCTATATGTAGATGTTATTATCTATAGTCTTCAAATGGAGAAATTGAGTTACAGAAAGTATAACTTACTCAGACAACTTTAAGAGTTGTAAAACAAAATTTGAGCCCTGTTTTGTTTGACAAATATCAATACTATTAGATAACAACATAAAATTAATTCCTCTGTTACACTGAGGACAAATGTTTTATGCAAAAATGTCCTTGACTGGGACAATGTTATGAATTATTTTCCTGATTCTTTCTTCTAGTACAGATAGTTTCATATTTCCAAGTTTCTCATTTAAATTTTTCATCCATTTTGAGCTAATTTTTGTGTGTTCTTAGAAATTGTCAAAAACTACCAAAAGACTGCTGAATTTATTTCTGGGTTCTTTATTCTGTTACATTGTTCTGTATATCTGCTTTTATGCCAATATCGTGCAGTTTTGGTTATTACATTTTTGCAATATACTTTGAATTCAGAGAGTGTATCAGATTCAGGCTTGTTCTTTTTGGTCAAGATTGCTTTAGATGCTCAGTCTTTTGTGGTTCCACACACATTTTTAGGTTTGTGTCTTGTGTTTCTGTGAAAGAGGTCATTGGTTTTTTTTTGGTAGGGATTGCACTGAATCTGCAGATTGTTTTGCATGGTATGGGCATTTAGACTAATTTAATTCTTTTGATCCATGAACACAGAATATGTTTCTATTTATCTGTGTCTTCAACTTAGTTTTTCAGTATTTTATAGCTTTCTTCATAGAGATCTTTTATCTCCTTGGTTAAACTTATTTCTGTGTACTTTTTAATCCATTGTAAGTGGAATTTTTTTCCCTGATTTCTCTAAGTTTACTATTAGAATATAGCAATGCTGATGATTTTTATGTCAATTTGTGTATCCTGCAACTTTCTTATTTCTTAGTTCTAATAGTTTGTATTGGACTCTAAGATTTTCTGTGTATATAATGATGTCATCAACAAACAGACTATTTAACTTCCTCCTTTTTAACTTGGATGATTTTTATTTCTTAATTTTGTGTAATTGCTCAGTATGGGACTTCCAGTACTATGATAAGTAGGAGTGGTGAAAGGAAACATCTTTGTCTTGTTACAAATCTTAAAGAAGAAGCTTTCAATTTTAGCCTTTATTGTGTTGAGGTATATTTTTTCTATACTTAAATAGTTGAGAGTTTTTAATCACGTTAAATTTTGACAAATGCCTTTTATACTACTGTTGAAATCATGTGATTTCATCTTTTATTATGTTAATGTGATGCATTCTATTTACTGATTTATGCATGTTCAACCATTGTGGAAATCATGGAATGAATCCTACATGAAAAATAGCACATGCACCAAAAACAGCAATAAAAAATTGGGATTACATTCATTTAAAAATTTTCCAAACTGCTTACAAAACATAAGGGGATAAAATATTTGCTAAATCTGTGCATACTGAAGGGCTAACCTCCATAAGATATAAGAAACTCAAATAAATCAGTAACAAAATAACATTAAAATGTGAGAGGCCCTGCAGAGCAAATTCCATCCAGCAAGCTCGGCACCTTGCTGGAAACCTGATAGGGCCACGCCCAGTGTGCCCAATCAGACGGTGAACTTTGGGTAGGTCCCTCGGGGCCTGGTTGGGCCCCGCCCAGTGACCACAAGTGGCTGTGGAACCACCTGCATTCAGTGGCAGGAGCCAAAGCCCTGCACAGTGAACCCCATCCAGCCATGCAACCTTAGCACCTTGCTCGGAACCAGGTAGGGCCCCACGCAGTGTGCCTAATCATCTGGGGATCTTCCAGTAGGTCCCTAGGGGCCTGGTTGGGCCTCATCCAGTGACCTCGAGTAGTGGGAGAACTGCCTGGCTCAGTGGCATGAGCCAAAACCCTGCACAGTGAACACTATCCAGCTGTTCAAGCACAGCACCTCACTTGGAACCTGGTAGGTCCACGCCCAGTGACCCCAAGCAGCTGGGGAGCTTTGGTGTGCTACATGGCATGAGCCGAAGGCCTGCATAGCATACTCCATGTAACTCTTCAGCTTTGGTATACCACGCAGAACCTGGTAGAGTGCTGTCCAGCAACCTCAAATAGCCAAGGAGTTTCAAAGGGCCATGTGGGGTGTGCTGAAGATCCACCGGGCATACTCCCCACATTTGAGGAGACTTCAAGTGCCACTAGGAACCTGATAAGGCCTGTCTAACAACCCCTACTCAACTGGGGAAACTCCCTGCAGCATAGACAGATATCCTCAACCCAGAAAGCAACTGAAACCTTGCATTCAGCATCTCCAGGGAAATACAGGAAAATGACAAAATGCAAGAGTAAAATGCAATCTCAAACCTCCAGCCTATCCCAAACAGGCCTAGGAGACATGGACATAGAAGGAAATGTAAGCCATACACCTAAAACTTCTGAAATGATAACAACTGAAGTAAAGAAACAACTCCGTGGGGCTGTAAAGGAACTCAGATCAGAAATAATCTCCCAGGTAAAGGAAGAAATGATAAACATAATAAAAGAAATGCTGAACACATCTAAAGAAAACACAGTTTAAAAACTGAGGAGCACTGCAAAAAGATAGATACCTTGAATGAACAATACAAGAAACAAACAGAATGCATGAAATAGATTCAAAGAGATATCCAGGAAATCAAAAACTCCATTGAAAACTGGCAAAACCAACTCAATGAATGTGAAGATAGACTTTCAGACCTTAAAGACAGGATTTCAACTAGTGAACAGGAAAGGAAAGTACTTTTAAAAATAACAAGGGATCAGGAAGTAACAATTCAACAGTTGCAAAATGATGCAAAGAAAAACAATATAAGATCGATAGGTGAAAATGAAAAAGGTGACAACACAAATGATATCAAAAGACGATTCACAGAAATAATAGCCGAAAATTTCCCAAACATGGGAAAGGAAACTCACATACAGATAAGTGAAGCATATAGAACTCCAACTAGCCATAACCAAAATAAATCTACACCCAGACATATAAAAATCAACATCCCAGGAATTCAAAATAAGAATAGAATATTTAAAGCTGTTAGATAAAAGAGATCACCTATAAGGGAAAGCCCATCAGAATCACAGCAGACTTCTCAACACAGTGAAATCAATAAGGTCATGGAGTGAGGTATTTCAAATCCTAAAGGGAAACAACTTCCAACCCAGATTGATGTACCCTGCAAAACTGTCCTTCAAAATTGATGGAGAAATAAGATACTTCCACGATGAAGAACAACTGAAGAACTTCATGACCACCAAACCAATCCTGCAAAGAATACTGAAAAATATTCTAGATAGACATAAAAATAACTATGATTTTTAGAACACCAACAGAAAAAAACCAATAAGCAAGGCAAACTATTAAACAGAGGAGAAAGGTAAAGAACAAACAGCAGAAAGATAACATGACAAAAATAAGCCAATACATATCAGTTATATCCATTAATGTAAATGGCCTCAATTCACCAATTAAAAGGAAAAGACTAGCAGAATTTATCAAGAAAGAGCATCCAACCATAAGCTCTATACAAGAAACCCATCTAGCCCAAAAGAAAATTCATAGATTGAAAGTCAAAGGATGGAAAACAATGCTCCATGCAACAGGAACCCCCCAAAAATCAGGGGTAGTTATTCTGTTTGCAGACAATGTGAACTTCAAACCAAAAATGATCAAAAGAGATAAAGAAGGTCACTATAAACTAGTTAATTGGAAAATATCATGAAGAAGAGATAACAATCTTAAATACATATGCACTAAATACAGGAGCACCCAGCTATATAAAACAAATATTAATGGAAATGAAAAATCAAATAAGCAATAATACAATTATAACGGGATACCCTAACACTCCATTAACACAAAGAGACAGATCAACTAGACAGAAAATCAGCAAAGAAATAGCAGAACTGAATCAAACTTGTGAACAAATGGACTTAACAGATGTGTACAGTGTTCTACCCAACAACATCAGAATATACATTTTTCTCAGCTGCACATGGTACATTTTCTAAAATAGACCATATACTAGCACATAGAACTTTTTCAAATAAATGCAAAAAAATTGAAATTATTCCATGCATATTATCTGATTGTAATGCCATGAAACTAGAAATAAATGACAAAAGAAACTGGAAAAACTCCATAAGCACATGGAAGTTAAATAGTACACTCCTGAATAATCAATGGGTCACAGAGAAAATTAAAGAAGAAATTAAACATTGTCTACAAGCAAATGAAAATACAAATACAACTTACCAGAGTCTGTGGGATGCAATGAAAGCAGTCCTCTGAGGGAAATTTATTGCAGTGAATTCCCACATCAGGAAAACAGAATGAACACAAATAAACAACCTGAAGCTACACTTCAAACATCTAGAAAATGAAGAGCAAGTCAAGCCCAAAGCCAAAAGAAGGGAGGAAATTATAATGATTGGAGCAGAAATTAACACAATAGAGATTAAGAAAATGATACAAAGAATTAACAAATGGAAGAGTTGGTTCTTTGAAAGAATAAATAAAATTGATAAGCCCCTAGCCAACCTTATTAAAAAGAGAAAAGAAAAAACTCAAATTCATGTAATAAGAAATGAAAAGTTGGAAATCAATACAGACCCTGAGGAAATACAGAAGATCATCAATACCTACTTCAAAAACCTTTACTTGCATAGGTTTGATAACACAGAAGAAATAGACATATTCCCATATAAATTATCAAAGTGTGATCAAGAAGATCTAACCAGAAGAAAACAAGCCAGCTCTCCTGGTAAGTGAGGCAGACTCCAGGAAGATCAGCACCTCCTGAGAACCCACCATGCTGGGTCAGGGAAGATCCAACCAGAATACAACTAGCCAGCCTTCCTTGTGAGCAACACAACAGGTTCCAGGAAGAGAAAAGTCAGCACCTCCCATGAGTCTACCATCACGCCAGTTGAGACTCAACACTGCCCCCTCCTAGTAAGCAACCTGCTGGTTCTAAGGTACATAAAACAGCTAAATGCTTGTATTGTTTGGTTGATTTTGCAGGCCTGAGGCCAGCAGTCTGAGCATCTCTTGGGAGGATGACAGTATGCAATGTAGCAAATATTGGGGATTTCCTTCTATCTTGTCTTTGAGGGCCAATATTGTTCTAACTCTCTTGCTTTATTCTGATTAATGGTCTTGCTTTATTCAATATTCTGTTTTGATTGGTTTTATTCTGTTTTGTTTTTGTTTGATTTTGCTATTCCTGATGGAATGGACAAGCATTGTGAAGATAGCAAGATATGCTATAGTAGCTATTGTTTTCCTAGTATCTTGTTTGAAGATCTGTACCAGTTCTACTGCTTTGCTTTGATTGACTTTGTTCTGTTTTGTTTTGTTGGATTTTACTATCCTTAAAATAAAATTTCAAAAAAGAAGTAAAAATGCTGAATAACCCAATTTCATTTAATGAAACTGAAAATGTAATTAAAAACTTATCAACAAAGAAAAGCCCAGGTTCTGATGGATTCACTGCTGAATTCTACAAGAAATTGAAGGAAGACTTAATGCCAACATTCCTCAAACTCTTCAATGAAATTGAAACAGAAGCAATTCTATCTAACTTATTCCTGCAGGCATGTATTACTCTCAAACCAAAACCAGAGAAAGACCCAAACAAAAAAGAGAACTACAGGTCAACCACCCTAATGAACATAGATGCAAAAATCTGCAATAAAATACTGACGAACAGAATGCAGCAAGTCATCAAGAAGATTATACACCATGGCCAAGTGAGATTCATCTCAGGAATGTAGGAATGATACAACATACGCAAATCAATAAACATAATACACCGTATCAATAGAGCCAAGGATAAGAATCACATGATCATTTCAAAAGATGAAGAAAAAGCTTTTGATAAAGTCCAACTCTCATTCATGATAAGAACCCTACAGAAAATTGGAATTGATGGTCTTTACCTCAGTATGATAAAAGCCATATATCACAAACCAATAGCCAACATCGTATTGAATGTTCAAAAGTTGAAATTTTTTACTCTAAAACCAGGACCAAGACAAGGATGTCCATTATCACCACTCCTATTCAAATTAGTGCTGGAATATTAGCCAGAGCAATTAGACAAGAGAGAAATAAAATGAATGAGGATAGGAAAGGAGGAAGTTAAATTATCATTATTTGCGATGACATGATACTCTACATAGAAGACACCCAAAACTCCATTGAAAGACTTCTAGGTGTAATAACGAAATTCAGTAATGTTGCTGGATACAAAGTCAGCACTCAAAAATCAATAGCATTCCTGTACACAAACAAACAAAGTCACTGAGGGAGAAATAAGAGAAGCCACACCCTACACAATAGCATCCAAAAAATAGGAAATGCTTAGGAATCAATCTAACAAAGAAAGTAAAAGCTCTATACAGTGAAAATTACATTACTCTGAAAATGGAAATTGAAGAGGATTTCAGAAAATGAAAAGACATTCCTTGTTTATGCATAAGAAGAACAAACATTGTGAAAATGGCCATTCTCCCAAAATTATTATACAGGTTTAATGTAATCCCAATCAAAATACTACCTTGCATGTCAAAGGAAATCTCCAACAGAGTGAAAAGAAAACCCACTTGCATACCACTTGCAGACCCCACAGAGCTAGAGAAATCATTCCTAAAATTCATCTGAAACCAGAAGAGACCTAGAATAGCAAAAGTAATTCTGAATAACAATGACAAGGCAGGAGGCATCACAATCCCTGACTTAAAGTTATACTACAAAGCTACTGTGATAAAATCAGCATGGTACTGGAATCAAAACAGACCTGAAGATCAATGGAATAGATTAGAAGTTACAACCACAACTACAAACACACTTAGCCACCTTATCTTTAATAAAGGGGCCAAACATGTTCACTGGAAGAGAGATAGCCTCTTTAATAAGTGGTGCTGGAAAAACTGACTTTCCGTATGCCAAACACTAAAACTAGATCCATGCCTATCACCATTCAGTAAACTAAAATGAAAATGGATCAAAGATCTAAATATCAAAACAGAAACACTGAATCTGCTGGAAGACAAAGTAGGTTGAAATCTTGAAGATATAGGGTTAGGCAGAGAATTCATGAACAAAAATCAAACTGCATGGGAAATACTTCCAAGAATCAACAATTGGGATCTCGTCTTATTAAAAAGTTTTTGCATGTCACAGGAAATCTCCAACAGAATGAAAAGAAAAGCCACGAACTAGAAAAAAATCTTAGTCAACTGTCCCTCAGACGAAGGACTTCTATCTAGAGCATATAAACAAGTAAAAACAATCACACCCTGAAATTCAAAGACCCAGTCCAAAAATGGGCATCTGAGATGAATGCACACTTCTCAGCTGAAAAAATACAAATGGCAAACAAATACATGAAAAAATGTTCAACATCATTGGTCTTTAGAGAAATGCAAATTAAAACAACACTGAGATTCCATCTCACTCCAGAAAGAATGGCAAGAATAAAGAAAACCACCAATATCAAATGCTGGAGAGGCTGTGCAGAAAAAGGAACTCTCCTGCACTGTTGATAGAAGTGTAAACTGGTGGAACCACTGTGGAAATCAGTCTGGAGGTCCCTCAAAAAGCTGGGATTGAAAGTGCCATTTGACCCAGCTATTCCACTTTTGAGCATATTCCCAGAAGAATTGAAAACATCATGATATATATGATATATGGGTGCACAGTGATATATGTGCACCCATGTTTATAGCAGCACAATTTGTAATAGCCAAATCTTGGAAACAACCTAAGTGGCCATCAACTGAAGAATGGATAAAAAAGATGTGGTATTTTTATACAATCAAGTATTACTCAGGTATAAAGAAGTGTCACATTGAGGCTTTTATGCGTAAATGGGTGAGACTTGAGAACATACTCGTAAGTGAAATAAATCAAACTCACATGTGTAAATACCATATTGCCTCCCTAGTATAAGAAACAGAAAGAGTAAATAAGATACAAAGTCTTCAGTAAATATTATTAAAGGGTAACAACCTGCCCAAAGGGGAAAAATATCTCTGATAGGGAAAAATAAAAAAGAAGAAAGACAAAAGAAAAAAGATATAAATCTGTACATATGCACTTAAGATAGCTAAGAGGATTGTATTACTAATTCTGTTAGTTCTTTGAACAAAACAGTGTACATTCATAGGATTAGATCAATTTTGTGTGTTTATATATGGTAATCTGGGTAACTCTTTTGAAGATAACTATGCAAAATAACAACCTTAGTTATGTTCCTACCACTTTGATTTGCAAGTCTGAATTGTTTTTGTTTGGGGCTCTTTGTTATTGTTAATTATTAGTCTCTTGTTTCTTGTTTTTCTTATAATTTGTTATGTTTTGTTTTGTTTTTCCCTCTAGTATAGAAAGGATCGATGTACATGTATAGGCTTATACATGCCTAGAACTTCTCCTAAAGAGTTTAAAAGAATTGATATTATTAAGTTTGATGGTGTGAACAGCTACTGTGAAAAAAATGAGACATTATGGTAGCCATTGCTGATTTGCTATCATCTTGTTGTGAAGTCCAATATTCCTTTTAGTCTTTGTTTGATTGGTTTAATCTGTTGTGTATTATGTGATTTCAATATGTGTGAAAGTGTGGACAACTATTTTGAAGAGAACAAGAGACATTATGGTAGCCATTGTTGATTTTCCTATAGTCTGATTTTGAAGGCCTGTAATGCTTTCATTCTTTTGTTTTTATCAGTTTTATACTATTTTGTTTTGTTTGAATATATTGTGTGTGAAAATATGGACAACTGTCTCAAAGAAAATAAAAGACATTATGGTAGCCATTGTTTATTTCCTGTTGTCTTGTTTTGAAATTATGTGTTTCTTGCATTATTTTGTTCTGATCTGCTTTCTTCTGTTTTGTTTTTCTTTGTTTTATTCTCTTTAAAATAAAAATCACTATGGAAGGTGAAAAAAATATGAGAAAGTTAAAAGGCATTTTGCAAAAGAATGTACACAAACAACCAAGGAGCATATGAAAAAACTGCTCAATGTTATTAATCATTAGGAAATGTAAATCAATACCACCTGCAATATCATTTCACAGCAATTACAATGACTAATATTAAAAACACAAAAGATAACAACCACTGATAGGATATAGAGGAAACTTTTGTATGTTGTTTGAGGGGATGTAAATTAGTATGATCGTTATGAAAAGTAGTATAGTGGTCTGCCTCCCCACTCCCCAGTTAAATATGTAACTACTGCATAATCCCATAATCTTCCTACTGGATATGTTTCCCAGAAGAAATAAAATTTGTAAGTCAAAGATATATCTGCATTCTCATTTATCATAGCACTATTTCTAATAGCCATTAACTGACAACTGGATAATGAAAATGTGATACACACACACACACACACACACACATATTTCTGGCCATTAAAATTGAAACATCTATTTGTGAAAACACAGATGACATTGTGTTAAGTAAAATAGGCCAGACAAGAAAGACAAATACCATATAACCTTGCTAATACTGTATACAAAATCTAAAATACTTATCCCTTAGAAAGAAAGAGTAGAAAAGTGCTTATTAGAACCTAGGTGATTAGGGAGTAGTGGATAAAGGGTAGAGTCTAGTAAAATGTTACCTAATTATAATAATGTAGGAAAAATAATTTTTCAAGACATCTGTTGTGAAGCAAGGTGACTATAGGTAATGAGGACGTATTTTTTCTTGGAAAATGAAAACAGGGTGGATGCTATATGTTCTCATCACAAAAATAATCATGTGCAGTAATACATTTGTTAATTAGCTAGATTTAACCATTCTGCAAAGTATATGTAACACTTCAAAACATTCCATTGTGCATTATTAAGACAACACTGGTAACTGTCAATTTAAAAAATAAAAAGTAAATTTACTTTTAAAATGTTTTACAGAAACATTATTTGGAATGTGTAATGTCTTTTTCATATCTAACATCTTAAATAAGACACTAAATCAGAGAAAGGAAAGAATGGTGATCTGAACAAGGTTGAAATAATCATGAAAGTCAACCTGGAAGGAAGGTGAGACCAGAGACATAAAGGATGGGTAAAATGTGAAACACCAGCTCTAGGGGAAGCAGAACAAGAGAAAAACAATACCACAGAGAAAGGTACTGAGAAGAATGGTAATTGCTGGACTGCTAGAAAAAAACCCAAGAATTGTGGAAGTGATACATTTCTATCACAGGAGAAACACAGAATGTCCTAGGTTGCTACTATGGAAAAAATCCAAAACATCCTAAACTTCACTGTTGGTGGGATACTTTCTTCCTTCTGACAGATTTGGACATGGGAGAACTTACATTCTTGAATGGTAACATCAACCATAAGTCTTTCTGCTACAATAAAATTAAATTGCTGATTGTTGGGTTGTGTTATGAAGGGGAGCAAATCACCAGTTATCATCAGATCCCCACAAGGCCCCACTGTCACAACAATGCTAACTGACAAATACACCTTGAATTAGGAGGAAGAGAAGAAATGAGAAATGAGATAAGTGAGCTTTTAAAAAAGATCCAAAAGTATATTTTATAGATTAGTTTTTATTTTAAAAGCAATACATGCATTTCACACAAAAAGTTTCAATGAGTACAAAAGGGTTTAATAACAAAAGCCACTCTACCACTGCACACATATTCAACATATCAGTTCATTTTTATTTCTTTAATTGACTGAATACCATTCCAAAATACGAGTGCATACTAATCTATTTTTCCCATTGTCTTATAAAAAACATTCCATTTAGTACCATTTTTCACTAACAGAAGCAAACCTGTAACAAACATCTTTGCACCTGTATACATTTGCATACTTGCACAAATATTTTTGTAATATAAAAATTGAGAGTATGAATCTCATCTCCAAGATGTGAAATACCTAGTTATTTATCTTCACCAATAATATACATTATTTAACTTTTGAAATTTTCTCAAGATGGAGTGAAACATTTCACTATTGTTTGAATTGGTATTGCTTTATTTATTAGTGTGGTTAAAAAAGTATTTCTGTGTTTTTGGTAACTAGGTATGGCTAGGCTTCAGTGAAATACCTGTTTGCAGCCTTTACTTGTTTTCTATTTTTGTCTCTGCTCTTTATTTCTATGGATCTCCAAGATATCATTACATAGTAAATAACTTTGATTTAGTGCACTGTTACTTCGGCTTTTATTGGTCAAATTAAACTGCTCTTGGCCAGATTCATTAGAAATTAAATGGCTAAATTACTTTTTGATTGCATTTATTGTATTTATTGTATTTACCATGAAAAAATTAAAAATGTATATGTAGTTGGGTTGATTGACCTTTTTGTATTTTCTGGACTTTGCATCTTCATTAGAAAGGTCATTGCCACTTGATGATTGCATATAATTTTTGTATGTTTTCTTCTGGTACCTTTACAATTGAATTTTCCATTTGATACTTTGATATTTCTGTAAGTTATATTGGAGTAAGAATTTGGGTCATCTCTATTCTTTGGAATTCATTTATCTACTCACATACCACAGCCAAACAGCTTTGATCATTCCAGATTTACAATATCTTTTAATATATGTTAGAAGAAGTCTCTTCCAATACCCCTCCCACCACTTATTTTTCTCTTTTAAAATTATTCTGGCTTGTCTCACAATAAATTGTGTGTGCGTGTGTGCGTGTGTGTGTGTGTGTGTGGTATCTGTGTAGAGAACACTTTGTTAAAGTGATTGACAGATATTGTCTCAAGAATGAGTGTATATTCTAGATCCCCCACTTTGAGAGGCACTCATTCATGTGTGTAAGAATGTGTGCACACAGACACACATAGGTGTGCACACACACCCAGCATGAAAACATACAAATCATGCATTCTGAAAATATAATGATTTTCAGATGAGATCCCAGGGACACCTACAATAATTCAACAGTAATGTTGCTATATTCAGCAAATAAAAATACAAGATGTTGGGTTAAATTCAAATTTCACATAATGAAATTTTTAGTATAAGTATGTCCCAATTATTGCATGGAATAGGCTAAAGGGGTGGGGAATGAAATGTGTTATGTGCATGAACCAATTCTCAATAGTGACTGTAATCAGTACATGCTGTGAATATGTACTAATAAAACTCAAAAATTAGGTGTCCAGAGACCTGCAGTCATCTGGGAACCCTCGGTGAGGCCCATGGGGACAGGGAGTCTGCCCCCAGTGACCTGCTTACACCTGGGAACCATCTCTGAGTTCCACAGGGACTGAGAGTTCATGAGCAGTGACCTGCAATCATCCAGGAACCCTCAGTGATGCCCGAAGAAATTTGGAGTCCCCAGTCAGTGGCCTTCAGTCATTTGGAAAACCTTGGTGAGGTCCGCAGGGGTTGGGAGTGTGTGCTCAGTGACCTTCCCACACCCAGGAACCATCTCAGAGGCTTGTGGGAACTTAGAGTCTGTGCCCAGCAACCTGCAGTGATCCAAGAATCCACAGTGAGGCCAGCAGGGACTGACAAGTTGCACTCAGTGACCTGTCATTTTACCATACCCCTCCAAATCAGCCAGATGTCAAGTCCTAGTTGCTTCCTGTGCTTGTAGCCCATTCAGCAGTGGGCCTTACTGATAATTGCTGATGATTGCTGTTCTCTGGAACTACATGTAAGGCTTGCAGGTATTGGAAAGCTGTGCCTAGCAACACACCCACACCAGTAAACCATCTCTGAAACCCACAAGAACCAGGAGTGTGGGTCCAGAGAACAGCAATCATCAGCAGTTATCAGTGAGGCCCACTGCTGAATGGGCTGCAAGCACAGGAAGCAACTAGGACTTGACATCTGGTTGATTTGGAGGAACATGGTAAAATGCCAAAATGAATGAACAAAATGCAATCTCGAACTCCCAGCACATCCAGATCAAGTACAGGAGACATAGACATAGATGAACTTGGAAATTGCACACCTGAAATTTCTGAAATGATAGCAATGGAAGGAAAAGAAACAACTGAAGAAAGCTGTAAAGGAAATCAGATCAGAAATAAACTTTCAAGTAAAAACAGAAATGATAAAGATAATGAAAGTGTTGGTGAGTATATCTAAAGAAGACATAGATAAAAAAAATAAAGGTGAGGGCTGGGAATATAGCTCAGTAGGACAGCACCTGCCTGGCAAGTGTGAGGTCATAAATTTGATCTCTGAAACCAAAAAAAAAAAAAAAGAGGAGAATACAAAAGTGATGGAAATCTTGAATGAACAATGCAGGAAACAATTAGAATACATGAAGCAGGTTCAAGGAGATATCCAGGAAATAAAAAATTCCATTGAAAGGTGGAAAAACCACATAAATAAAATCGAAGACAGTCAGACTTTTAAGACAGGGTTGCAGTTAGTGATGGTGAAAGGAAAGAGCTCTTAAAAATAACAAGGAATCAGGAAATCACAATTCAAGAGCTGCAAGATGATGTGAAGAGAAAAAATATAAGGCTGATAGCTGTCAATGAAAAAGGAGACAATACAAATGACATAAAAAGACTATTTGCAGAAGTAATGCAGAAAATTTCCCAAACATGGGAAAAGAACCTGACATACAGATAAGGCATGTAGAACTCCAATTAGCCATAACCAAAATAAATACATACCTCAGCATATAATAATCGAGATCCTAGAAGTTCAGCCTAAGAAGAGATTATTAAAAACTGCTAGAGAAAACAAACCAATCAACTATAAAGGAAAACCCATTAGAATCATGACAGACTTCTCAACACAAACCATCAAGTCAAGAAGAGCATGGAGTGAAGTATTTTAAATACTGAAAGTAAACTACTTTTAACATGGATTGGTGTACCCTGCAAAACTATTTTTCAAAATCAGTAGAGAAATAAGATACTTCCACAACAAAGAACAGTTGAAGAACTTCACAACCACACAACAAACTCTGCAAAGACTACTGAAAGATACTCTACAAAAGATAAAAATGACTACAATTCCAAGAACAACGACAGAAAAAAACCAACAAGCAGGATAAGCAAATAAACAGAGGGGAAAAGCAGGTAACCAACAACAGAAAGATAATATGACAAAGATAAACCAATGCACATCACTTATATAACTTAATGCACATCACTTAATATAACTGGTCTCAATACACCAACCAAAAGAAACAGACTGGAAGAGTGAATCAAGAAACAAAATCCAACAATATTCTGTACACAACAAGCACATTTAACTCAAAAGGAGATTCATAGAATGAATGTCAAAGGATGGAAAGCCATACTCCATGTGAGAGGGACCCAGAAAAAAGTAGAGGTGGCTATTCTGTTTGTAGACAATATGAACTTCTAACCAAGAATGATCAAAAGATACAAAGAAGTTCATTACATACTTGTTAGGGGAAAACATCAAGAGGAAGCGTTAACAATTATAAATGTACATGCACCAAATACGGGAGCATCCAACTATGTAAGACAAATATTAATAGGCATGAAAAGTCAAATAAGCAATATTACAATTATAATGGGGGACCTTACCACCCCATTGTCAGGAAGAGACAGATAAAGCTGACAAAAATCATCTAAGAAATAACAGAACTGAATCAAACTTGTGAACAAATAGATTTAGTAGACGTGTCCAGAGCATTCTATCCAACAAACATCAGAATACACATCCCTGTCAGCTACACATAGGATGTTTTCTAAAATAGAACATATACTAGCCCATAAAACATGATTACATAAATGAAATGGAATTGAAGTTATCCCACATATATTATCTGACTATAGTGCAATAAAATTGGAAATTAATGACAAAAGAAACTGCAAAAGCTCCATAAACACATGGAAATTAAATAGCACTTTATTGAACAACCAATGGGTCACAAATGAAATTAAACAAGAAATTAAACAATATCTACAATCAAACAAAAATGCAAATACAATTTAATGGATCGTGTGGAATACAATTAAAACAGGCCTCAGAGGGAAATTTATAGCAGTGAATTCTCACATCATGAAAACAGAATGAGCACAAATAAACAACCTAATGCTGCACTTCAAACTTCTAGAAAAAGAAAATGTCAAGTACAAAGCCCAAAGAAAGGAGGAAATTTTAAAAATCAGAGGAGAAATTAATGCAACTATGACTAAGAAAACAATACAAAGAATTAATACACTGAAAAGTTGGTTCTTTCAAAGAATTAATAAGATCGATAAACCCCATGCCAAACATCAAAAAAAGGAAAGAAAACATTCAAATTCATGCAATAAGGAATTAAAAGGGTGAAATCACTACAGATTTTATGAAAATACAGAAGATCATCAATACCTACTTTGAAAACCTTACTCTCATAGGATTGAAAATACAGAAGAAATGAACAGATACCTAGAAACAGATGAACTACCAAAGTTGAATCAAGAAGATATAAAACTTGTGAAAAACCCAATATGTTAATGAAATTGAAAACATAATTAAAACCTTATCAACAAAAAAGCCCAGGTTCTGATGCACTCACAGATGAATTCAACAAGAAATTTAGGGAAGATTTAATGTCAATACTTCTCAAACTCTTCAATGAAATTGAAAGGGAAAAGATTCTCCTTAATTTATTCTGGTAGGCAAATATTACCCTCACACCAAAACCAGAGAAAGACCCAACCAAAAAAGAAAATTATGTGCCAATCTCTCTAATGAACATAGATGAAAAATATCCACAATAAAATGCTAGCAAAGAAAATGCAACAACTCACTAAGAAGATTATACACCATGACCAACCGCGATTCATCCCAGGAATGCAGGGATGGCACAAAACATGCAAATCAATAAATGCAATACACCAAATTAACAGGGTGAAAGACAAAAATCACTCATTCATCTCAACAGATGCAGAAAAAGCTTTTGATAAAGTCCAACACTCATTCATGGTAACAGCTCTAGAGAAAATTGGAATAGATACTCATTACCTCAATCTGATAAAAAAAAATCTATGACAAACCAACAGCCAACATCATATTCAATGGTCAAAAACTGAAAGCTTTCACTCTAAAATCAGCAACAAGACAAGGTTTTCCACTATCACCACTCCTATTAAATATAGTTCTGGAAACATTAGGCAGAGCAATTAGACAAGAGTGAGAAATAAAAAGAATATTGGTTGGAAAGAAAGAAATTAAATTATCATTCTTGAAGATGACGTGGTCCTCTACATAGAAGTTTCCCAAAACTCCATCAAGAGATTTCTAGATTTAATAATCAAATTCAGCCACGTAGCTGTGTACAAAATCAGTACTCAAAAGTCAATAACATTCCTGTACGCAAACAACAAACTCACTGAGATAGAAATTAGGAAAGTCATATCCTTCACAGTAACATAAAAAAATGAAATACTTAGGAATTAGTCTAAACTAAAGTACTCTGAAAAAATAATTTGAAGAGGAATTAGAAAATGGAAAGATATCCCTTGCTCATGAATAGGAAGAACCTACATTATGAAAATGGCCATACTCCCAAAACTGTTTTACAGGCTTAATGCAATTCCAATCAAAATACCATTAGCATGCCTCACAGATATAGAGAAGACTTTCTTAAAATTCATATGAAACCATAATAGCTGTAGAACAGCACAGGAAATCCTGGGCAACAAAGGCAAGGCAGGAGGCATCAGAGTCCCTGCCTTGAAATTATACCACAAAGTTGCTATAATAAAATCAGCATGGTACTGGCAAAGAAACAGACCTGAGGATCAGTGGAACAGAATAGAAAACACAGACACGACTACAAACACACTCAGCCACCTGATCCTTCACAAAGGGTCCAAACATGTTTACTGGAAGAAAGACAGCATCTTTAATAAATGGTGTTGGAAAAACTGACTTTCTACATGCCAAAGACTTAAAATAGACCCGTGCCTATCACCATGCACTAAACTAAAGTTAAAATGGTTCAAAGATCAAAATATTAAGACAGAAACATTAAACCTACTAAAACATAAAGTAGGTAGAAATCTCATGGACATAGGGGTAGGCTGAGAGTTAATGAACAAAAACCAAACTGTACGGGAAGTACTTGAAAGTATCAACAACTGAGATCTCTTCTTTTTAAAAAGTTTTTGCACATCAAAAGAAATCACAAACAGAGTGAAAAGAAATCCCACAGATTGGGACAGCTTTTTGCCAACTGTCCCTCAGACAAAGGAATTCTATCTAGAACATATAAAGACCTGAAAAATATCAGGACCTCCCAAATTAAAAGACCCAGTCCAGAAATGAGCATCTGAGATGAATACACGCTTCTCAGTTGAAGAAACACAAATGGCAAATAAATATAGGAACAAAATGTTCAACATCATTGGTTACTTGAAAAATGCAAATTAAAACAACACTGAGATATCATCTTGCTCCAGAAAGAATGGCTAACATCAAGAAATTAACCAATAACAAATGCTGGTGGGGCTGTGGGGAAAAAGGAACTCTTCTCCATTGTTAGTGGGAATGTAGAATGATACAACCACTGTGGAAATTAGTATGGAGATCCCTCAAAAAACTAGGATTAGAGGTTCCATTCAATCCAGCTATTCCCCTTTGGGATATTTTTGCAGAAGAATTGAAATCATCTTGTCATAGTGATATATGTGTACCCATGTTTAAGCAGTACAATTTGTGATAGCCGTTCTTATAAACAACCCAAATGCCCACTGACTGAGGAATGGATTAAAAAAAAAAACAACTGTGGTATTTTTATACAATGGAGTACTATTCAGCCATAAAGATGGATAAACTCGAGGCTTTTATAGGTAAATGTATGCAACTAGAGACCATACACATAAGTGAAATAAATCAGACTTTCATGTGTAAACACTGTATTGTCTCCCTAGTGTACAAAACTGAAAGAGTGAGTAAGATTAGAAAATTACAATAGATACATTGAAAGGGAAAGAAAGTGCTCAAAGGAAAATTATATTATTTGGTCAATCTTGCATGCTTGTATCTGGTAGCCTGAGCAATTACTTTGAGGATAACAATATGCAATATGACAACAATTGTTAAATTCCTATCATGTTCTTTTGAAATCGTATATCATCATCGTCGTTGTTGTTGTTGCTGTTTGTTTGCTTGCTTCTTGATTTTTCTGGGTTTTTTCTCTTTAAAATAAAAAAGTCAAAAATTAAAAACAAAAGAAAAGAAATAAAAGAGTATTTGTTGTTTATCTGAAATTTAAATTTCACTGAGTGTCCCCTGCTTTAGGCAACCCGAACCAAAAGGAAAATATAGAGTAGCTTAAAAGTACGAAGGAGAGTTGTATAGATGGATGAATTAACACATTCTGGTTGATGGAAAGCTCTTAATACAGGCACTTGGACATTGGCTCTAGCAGTGAAATTACAATTCTGGGGTGTGAATCCAATGAGCTTCTTTTGTCTTCTCAGCTTTGGCTTGAAAAATGAAGCTCCTTAAATAACATGGAGAAGGCTCGATGTATGTGAAAGTTTTTTGGCTTTTTGACTCTAGTTTAAAAAGAAAAATCAGTTTAATAGAAATAAAAATTAAATTCTGTTCTATTTGTACCATACTATAAATATTTTTGATATATAGGATTTCTTTTAAGATTAGTGTTTTGAGTTTAAATTATTGGAAAAGTTCCCAAATTGATTTTATCATTTGGAGTTGGTGGGGAAATGCCATGGTTATTAATCACTTTAGAAAATAAGTTTAAGTGGAATTCATTATGATTTATTAAGCCTTTTATTTTTAAGTGGCCGAGAAGTTTGAATCTGAAATTAAGATGTTCTGTAATTCATGAATATTTACTTCTCTAGCTCTTTACTAAAAATTAACTTTACTTTAAAAACTCCTGTGCATGTTTTTGTAGTACAGAGTATTATAAAAAGCTTTAACTCTGGAGAAGACCTAAATTAAAGTACCAATTCTCCCTCTTAATAGCTTCATGCTGTAAATATGGGCTGAACATATTTAACTCAGTTTACTCACCAGTAAAATGAGCATGACAACTGATACCTCTTACGATGGCTGTGAAAATTAAATAAGACATACAAGTAAAATGTGTGGCACTTCGTAGGCAGTTATTTAATGTCAATTTATTCAGAGACAACTACTGAAAATTACATATATTTGTAAAATGGTTTCCACTGATGCATTTCTAGATGGTGGAATTTTATTTGGTGTTTGAATTCTCTTTAAAAGCTGATATGTTCTCAGTTCCCAATAAACACAGGAAAATTAGGATAAAGTTTTCATGAAATATTATTGTGAACAATATGAAACAAAAGAACCAAAAATATACAACATGTATCAGTGGGGTTGCTTATGGAAATGTACTGAATTGTGATAATGACTTTTGCCTTCTGGTTGGAAAGGATAAGATGCTAATAAGATTCTCTCAGCCTATGGGAACAGCTAGTAGCTAGACAAATGCAAGAGTTGAGTCTCATGACTCTTCCACAGCACACCTTTTGAATAAACCTACACTTGGTCATATCAACACACGAATGGAGGGTTTTTGGTCTTTGCTAATATTTTTTCGCTGGAAATTTATCCAATGATATTTTTTTATGTGTTGTGGTTGGGTGTGGAAAAGGAGCCTAAGACTAGTAAGGCAACAAGAGACAAGGCTTCCCAGAGACAGGAATTTAAGGGCCACCCCATATCAGTTTGTCCCACAGTAATTGAGACAAAGTTAGAACAATTGGATTCTAGTCACTAACTGTGTTCTGGAGCAAGTTGTTGAAACTTGCTTGGCCTCAGTATCCTCATCTATAGAACAGAGGAGGAGAACATGTTTTGAAAATGTCTAGGTCTAGTGTGATAATTAAAAGAAGACTCGAGTGTTCATGAAAAGCAAGTAGTACTAGGCAAACCCAAATGTACAAATTATGATTTATCATCTTTTACAGTTACAGCAATGATACTACAATAATCAAGAACAGTCAGATCTTCTGCTCGGTTTAGATAGAAGGTGAGATGGCCTCAAGTGGCATCCAAATCTGAGATTTCTCAGGGAACAGGGGAAGCAGCAAACTATCCCTTCAACATCTTTTCTTCACTCATTTTCTCCAGGGAATTTGGTTGTTCAGACTCATTGGGTTGTCTTTTCCTCGTTCTCTGTTATTAAATCTTATAAGGGTATAGCTGTCTACACACCAATAGCTTATGTATAATAAAGAGGGTACATGATAGAAGTTTAAAACCTTAAATCACATGGAGGAGATGAGTATTAACTTTTTCATTTAATTGGAAAATAAACCTACAGTACTTCATAATTAAAAGAGTTATTTTAGGAGACACAGGACCAATGAAAGAGAATCCATTTCATCAATCAAATAAAAACGCTTGGACCATCAGATTATATAGAAAAGTCCCTTCCAGCTCTGACACTTTAACTAGGAGTCCTTGTGACAAAAGCTCAGCTGCTTTTCCAATCCAATCTCCTCCCATCCACAGCTAGTCTCTCATTGTAAACTAATTTCTTCTGCAAATTCCATTCTTTCCTCTTCACCTGGCTAAAGCCTACTGAGCCTTTCAGAATGCTCAAGTAGCGACTGGTAACCAGGCAATGTGCTAGGTGATTTATATCATTTCTAACTCGCACATAAGCTTTCTGGGATGGACTTTGGTCTTCTACATTTACGAGAAAGAAAAGTGAAACTTAAAAATTTTAAGTAAAATACCAGGGATTAAACAAGTGGCAAAATTTGGGGTTGAATTAAAATCTGTCAGGCTCTATAGTATGATTTTTAAGTTTAAGACCCGCCTCACTAGGTCCCGAAGACCTTTACTCTCCTCAGACACCCTCAAGGTCTTCAAACAAGCCATGCATTTAATACTATCTTGTAGCAGACTTATTTGGATTCATATGTTCTCTTTCCAATTCCTATTTGTGTTCCCCAAGAGAAAACAACTTTAACTTTCTATTTGAAATGGCCACTTCTGTAACTTGCACACAGTAGGAGCTTAATAAATATTTGTTGATAAGTAGACATCAGATTCATTTTCTGTCCAAAATCTGTGTCTGGGTATTAAATATGTTTTTATCAGTAGAAGAAAACTGTAGCTAAGGTAATTTGCGAGCTGAAGCCATTGTTACCTCTGTTGCTAAGGGAAGTCAGTTACCCTGGGATACTAATTAACTGCAGCTATTGTGGAAATTAAGCCAGCAGCCCCCAGCGGGTTTCGACAACCGATGGGAGGAGGGAACCTAGAAGGTGTCAAGTAAGAAAGTGTATTTTCTGATTTGAGGCAAAGTGACTAAGGGAGGGGGGAGCTTGTACACTTGCGGCACCATCACACCTCTTTGAAACCTATTTCTCCTGCTTAGTGGGCAAAGAGGTTGTTCCCTATAATTAACTCAAACCGTGGTGGCAAGGTAAATAGACTGCCTGTGGCTGAGACCTACACTTCTTTTCTTGCTAGCCACTGAGGGATAAGCATCTGGGGAGTTTGACGTCAAAGCAGCTTCAAGGCTGAATGAAAAGTACTTGTCAAAAGAGACTTTTCATTCTAAGTTAAGATTCCAGTTGAGCTGATGAAGGGAAAGGAAGAGATCAATAAGGAAAGGTAACAGACTCTACCTGGGGTGCCTATCACCTTTAAAAGAATTATCTACTCTGCTGTCTAAATTGGAGTTCAAAAGGTTTAATAAAGGGATTTATTTATGATTCTGGAAAAAGTAGGAACAGTTTGCTTATTTATCTGCAACATATTCAGATCTCAGATTTTTTAGACCCAGACTCAAGTTGCTCTAACAGACTAGTTCCACCTAGTGATGGTGTACCTAAACTGCAATTTGTTTTTCTGAGGAAATGAAAATGGCCTTTACAAGAGGCCACTGCAGCACTAAAATCATGAAATTATTCAACAGCTGAGCATCACCTTCATGAGAAGCCCAGGGCTACGGACAATGATGCGTGTCTGGTGAAAAGGAAGAGAAGTGTTTCGCATATTATATAAGTAAAACAATAATACAACTTCTGATTAACAGCAGGAGGTGAGAGTACCAGGCCTACAGGATGGATATAAAATATTATTTAGAGACTGTGGCAGAGAGAGAGAGAGAGAGAGAGAGAGAGAGAGAGAGAGAGAGACCCCAAAAGGAATTCTGGCCAGAAGGACATTAGAGCACAATGAAATCCAGCAACAGCATGCTACCCTTCTCCATTTAATGAAGAATTTTTTTTCTTTTTTGGTCATAGAAATCAAACTGGTGACTTCGCACTTGCTAGGCAGGTGCTGTGCTGCTGAGTTATATCCCCAGAAATTCTATAAAGTGATTGTCCAAGTTCACCAGAGCAACACCAAGATCTTTCTAGCACCAGATTCACATGTCCAAATGCCTTGTCCTCTAAGCACTTTACACTCTGAATATCCAAAGTGACAAAAGCAGCAGACACGACCAAATACAGGTCTGGCAGCTCCTAGTTAAGGCTACTCTACGGCAGCAAGTACTGAGCCTTAAATGCCCAGGTGAGTCAGGTCTTCTGTGATCCAGATTGAGGTGAGTTTGGTAGTACACCCTGTGGGCAGGTTCCATCAACTGCAGCAAAATGTAAGCTTTGGGCATTGGCACCCATGTTTGGGGAACTAGACCTTGAAAGCACTTTCCAACTTTTTCTTCTATCCTGAATGTATGCTGCTCCACTTGAGGCACAGATATCTGTTCATCCAGTTTTCCCCACCTCCACATCACTCTCCTTTGGCCCAGGTTCCTGCTCATGCCCAGACTCCAACACTAACTCCTCTCTGGAACACCAGTCAGCACCTGTAGCCCTCTTGCTGTATACTAGGCCTTCTGTCAGTCAATGGAGATACCAGTGAATATGCAGATTTCAAAGTAGATTTTCTAGGCTTCAACTAGATTTAAGATGGTAGAAAGTTAAAGAGGTAGACCTGGAAATCTGGATCTGAATGGAATTCTTCCAGCTTGTGATCCAGCAGATCAGCAGACTCGATTAGATTTTTGTCCCAGCACTACCAGTTTCACATCATCTAAGATGTTTCTCAATGCTATCAGCCCTCATTGTTCTTCCACTCTTTTTGGATTCATATACTATAACATCAAAGATGGAGACTTCTAAAGACAGCCAGTACAAATGGTTACCTAACATAGGGATCCCCTCACAGATCCTAACCCATGCTTATCTGATACTGCCTGGCCACCCCTTACCTCTCTTCATGCAGCAGAACCCAGCATCCCACTAAGTAGCTATTTCAACTCCCACTACCTCCCTAGCAACCCTAGCGCAGAACGATCTTTGCCATCTCACTGTTTCCAAATCTTTTCATGTTGCATCCTGAACCTGCTTTGGGTAATTACTAACATTTAAACAAGAACTGTTTCAAACATTTACAGAGTTCTCTGTTGAAAAAGCACTCTACTTTGAAAGTGATGTTGTCTTTTTCAGAAAACAGTTCATAGAAAATTCTTCTGCTAAAGCAGTTTGCACTTTTCCCCTGGGTGTGTGTCTTCTATTAAGGCAATGATCTCAGAATCCTTGCTACAAAAGCCCAAACAAAATGCTAAATCCCGTTAAGCATCCCTAGACAGGCAGATATATTAGTGGTCAGCTGTGGAGGGCAACATGGAAACTGAAATCAATCTGCTTTAGCTTTTGCACTTCAGTACATTTTCTTAAATTGCCCTTCTCTGTTGCTAGCTACTTCAAGGCACCTTCTGTGGAAAGGGAAATTTGTGCATGGAAACCCTAATAAATACCTACCTTGTACAGACCTCCATAATCATAAATAGTATTTTAAAGAGGGAAACAGAAAAGGGAGACATTTGTGGATGGAAAGAACTCTCCATTTCAACCATGTAAAGGTCACCAGGCAGGACCTTGACTTAAGCTGACATTAAATAATGATTCATTCATTAGGAGTAAATTGAAAATCCCTGAGACACAGAAAATGTTCGTGGGAGCAAAAAGGGATAGTAATTCTCATGCATTACAGTTCCAGGGCACCACGTGTAATAGGAGAGTATGGAGCAGGTCCCAAAAGATAATTCCCTGGTAACAAATGAAACAAATGGCACAGAGGAGGTCTAGGAAACATGATGAAACCAGAATAACAGAGGGAATAATAAAATTAGGTAGTATTGGGGGCGGGCAAAAGAATCCAGCTCTGCAGGGTCTAAGCAAAAGAATCCAGCAGAGGACAGAAAATGCCAGCCTAGTCCCAGGCACTAAAGCACTGCTAGAAAAGATTGGGTTGTTAGGAAGTCAGCATGGGAACTTGGAGAGTCAAGGCCATAAGACTGACTTATAACAGGAGAAATTAGAGAACAGTGTAAGTCTGGAATAGGAAAACAGGTAGAGCTTATAGATAGGGATTTAGTTGCCCTACCTGAAGAAGTTGGAAAAAGCCCAGGTATTTGAGCTGGGAGCTTATGAGGCTGATATTAATTACATTCCTCAAAATCCCGTTGTGCTCTATACAAACAACCTTTGAAACCCATTTTTTTCTAAGTAAAAGAAGATGATTTTTTTGAAGATGTGGAAGAAGGAAGAGAGATGTCAGACAGCTACTCTGGATGAGTAGGAAGAATTCAAAAGTAAATTGCTCATAAAACCCCCAAAGTTTAAAGTTTGTTTTCTACAACAATAAAAATTACCAAAACTGTCTCTCAGAATACGTAGATACAATGAAACGGATTGTCCTACAAGAAATTGAGAAAATTGTCAAAGAACAATATTCCCACCCAAACACCAGATCTAAATTGTTTCTTGGGTAAATTCTACCAGATTCATTTTTTTCTTAATTTGGACACTTTTAAATTTACATAAAAATGAAAATAATTTAAGTATCCTTTAATACACCCACACAAGATTTCCCCTATGATAGACATCTTAGTGTATTTGTTAAATTAAGGAGCCTAAACTGACACATTGTTACTAACTAAAGGCCATATAAGAATTCAGATTTTCTGTTTTAACCTAATGTCTTTTTTCTGATATTTCAGCCAAGATTCTACATTATACTCAGTTATCGTATCTCCTTAGTTTCATCTAGGCTAAGGAAGTTTCTCAGACTTTCATTACTTCATGCTTTGGCTAGTTTGGGGGGCCAATAGATCTGGTATTTTGCAAACTACCCTGAACTGGGATTTCTCTGTTCTTGTTTTCTCACAGTTACACAGGAATGTCAGGCTGTTAGAAGATACCAAATATAGGAAGTGCTGTTCCCATCAGATCATATCACATGCATGGGCTAGCATCTTGACTTACCACTTCAAAAGTTAAACTTTATTACCTCATTCAGCTAATTCTTCTCAAAGCAACACTCCCTGCCACAACCCCTTCCATACCATACTGTTTGGAAGAAAGTCACTCACTATGAGCAGTCCACTCTCAATGAGGTGAATCTTAAGGATGAAGCACCTATATAAAATTATTTGGAGTCCTTCAGCACAGATTAGTCTCTCTTCCATATTTTTATTTATTCAACCATTTACTTACACCAGTATGAACTCATAGGGATTTATTTTAAATTTTGGGTTATATTTCAATGCTACCTAATTTTATTCTAAAATTATTCCAGCTCTGGGATTACATCAAAATAAAAAGTTTCTACAAGTGGAGGAAGAATCAACAGAGCACAGAGACCCTTAAACAGCAGGAGAAAATATTTTCAAACTATACATCTGATAAGGGATTAATATCCAAAGAATATTTGGAGGTTCTCAAACAACCAAACAGCAAGAAAAGAGACAACCTGATTTTTAAACTGGGCAAAAATTTAAACAACATTTCTAAAATGAAGACATATAGGACCTGGGGATAGGAAAAGACAGAAAGGAGGGGAGAGGAGGGAAAAGTAAAAAGCATCAAGATACAATATATTCATACCAATTCCCCATGATGAATGTGTATATTATGTGTTGCAAGCATATACAGTGCTAATAGAAAGGGGCAAAAACAAGTGATCAAGAGTTATATGAAAAAATATCCGCCATCTCTAATTATCAGCAAAATGCAAATGAAAACTGCAATGAGATATTAACTCACAACTGTCAGAACAGTTATCAAAAATACAAAATATAACAAACTTTGGCAAGGATATGATGAATGGGAATGCTTACACGTCGTTGTTGGAAAGGTAAATTAGTACAGCCATTATGGCAAAAGTTATGGAGGTTCTTGGAAATTTTTAAAATAAACTATCAGATGATACACTGATCTCACTACTAGATATCTACCCAAAGGAAATTTTTTAAAAAGCAATGAGTTGAAAAGATATCTGCATTCCCATATACATTGCAACGTTATTTACCCCAAGAAATGGAGCAAACTAGGTGCCCATTAGCTGATGAATGAATAGAGAAAATGTGAAGAAATTAATACAAGGGAGTATTATGTATCTATAAAAAGAATGAAATCCTATAACTTGCAATTTGGGACAACACAGATGCACTTGCAGAATATTATGTTAAGTTACTTAAACCAAGAACACAAAGACAAATATCACTTGATGTCTGTTACATACAGAATTTAAAGCAATTGATCTCATAAACCAGAGTAGAATGGTGGTTATCAATGTTCATAGGGAGAGGCAAGATTAGGAAAGTGGTGTTAAAAGGACTCAAAATTTCAGCTAGATAAAGCAGAATAAATTCAAGAAATCCATTGTACAACATGATGATGGTAATTAACAACTCATAACACATGCGTAGTGCATAACACATGTGTAGTGCATAACACATGTGTAGTGCATTAACGCCCATAGAAGGGGAAAAGATTCCCTTCCAGGACAATACACTTCGGAACACTTCGTTAATGAACTAACATTTGGTTTTGATTCGATAAAAGAATTGCAGCTTTTGTTTATTAGGAACTCTTTGTTTGGCACCTATGTCTCTTTAATATATTCTTTTTTTTTTCTTGGTACCGGGGATTGAACTTACAACTTCATGCCTGCCAGGCAGGTGCTTATACCACTGAGCTAAATCCCCGGCCCTTAATATATTCTCAATAATGAGGGGATTTTTAAATGCACTCATCTATTTTCTGGCACTACAAGATGCTTCAGGTTCATTTGATATAATTCATGCTTCAACCTTAGAATCAGCAGTTTCTCTAAGGAGTCTTGATTCTTTCTTTTTTTTTTTCGAGAATACTGATAGAATACTAATGCCTAGTTTCAAGGTATGCTTGTTGAACTGGAGTGTCATTATTTCTAGGCCCTCTCACCTGAAAGAACAGCATATTTATGTATACTAATTTTTATATATGCACACATATTTATAAATAGCTCTACATGTAACATTAGTGCTTATATTAAAGTAAATGTGAGTTCGCACTGATGTTTCCAACTCTAATCCATTAGAACATGGATGATTCTAGCTTTCTTGCATTGCTTCTCTGTAAACTCTCACCTAAATGGTTGAGGCATCTTAGTCCCACTACCCACCATCCATTGCTCAGTGCAGTGTACGTGTACAGTACTATCAGAAATTTAACCCTTATTCTCATGGGACAAAAAAGTTTACTCGCTAGAGATCAGTGTTAGTTTGGAGTTCCTTTTGCACTTAGTCTTAGAGATGCTACTCTTTTCCACAAGACACTTATTTCAACCTCCTTTGCCCTAGTTCCTTCAGAAAGTTGTATATTAATAACACAGTTAGATTATCTTTTCATAGTCTACTTTCTTTTCTGGGATCCCTGATGTACTAAATTTTTTTTGTTTGCAAAAGTTAATCTATTCATAGTGCTAAGTTGTATGGGTTTGGACAAATGCATAATGCTGTGTATCTAGCAGTATAGTATCATAAAAAATCAGTTTTACCACTCTACACAAATCTCATGTGTTACCTATTCAGCTGTCTCCATACCATACCACCCCCACTCTCTCTCTCTCTCTCTCTCTCTCTCCCTCCTTCTCACTCCTCCTCCTTCTCTCTGTCTTATTTCATCCTTCCTTCCTTCCTTCCTTCCTTCCTTCCTTCCTTCCTTCCTTCCTTTTTTTTTTTTTCTTTGCAGTACTGGAGATTGAACCCAGAGCCGCCTGTGTGCTAGGGAAGTGCCTCTACTGCAGAACTACATCATTAGTTCCCGTGGCATATTTCATGTGACTATTGGTTTGTTTTTATATCTGACGTGACTGTAACTGTTCTTGATGTGTTGTATTTGTTCATTTTTCTTTTCTCTCCCTCTTTTTATGCCTTCATTGATTTTAATTGAGCATTTTGTGATTCCTTTTTAATGCCTTCCCTTGGCATACCAATTATACATCTTTTAAATTTTTCTGTATTTTTGGGGGAGTGAAGAGAGAAACAACCATATATGTCTTTCATTTTAAAGTAAAATGCAAATAATATACAATTTGTTATATAAATCATTTTAAAGGCACAATTTAGTAACAGTGATTACATTCACAATGTTGCACAACCATTACCAATATGTTTTCCCACCAGAAATTCTGCATCCATTAAACATAGCTTCCTCGCTGGTAACCTCTAATGTTCTTCCTATCTCTATGAATAATCTATAAGAGATAATTCAGCTAAAGAGAATCATAGAGTAAAACAGAATCCTCTTACATATTTTCAAAGCCAATCCATGTTGAAGCACATATCAGAAGAATTTCATTACTTTTATAGCTGAGTAATACCCCACTATATCACATTTGGTTTCTTTACTCGTCTACTGTTGAATATTTGGGTTGATGGTCACCAGTTGGTCATCGGGAATAAGGCCTCTATGAATATTTATATGCAGGTATCTGTTTGAGTTCATGATTTCAGTTCTTTTGGATGTACATATTGCGAGGGGAATTTCTGTATCCACGAATAGTTCTGGGACTGACATTTTGAAGAATGGTCAAACTGTTTTCCACACTGGCTCCACATTTTGCATTTCCATCACTAAGTACATTTGAAAGGTTCAAGTTTGTCTGCACCCTTGCCAATGTTTGTTATCATCTGTGGTTTTGAAAATCCATTTTAATAAATATAGAATATTATCTTATTGCAATTTTGATTTGCATTCCCCTAATGATTAATAATGTTGAGCATATTGTCATGTGCCTGTTGATCACTTGGGCCTGGAGAAATAATCAAGTACTAGACCCATTTTCAAATTGGGTTGTTTTCTTTTTGTGTGTGTGCATTGAGTTTTAGGAGTTTTTTAATATACTCTAGGTAGTAAACATTTATTGAACATATAATATATGAATATTTCTCCCAATCTGTGTGTTGTCTTTTCAGTTTCTTGATATTGCCCTTTGCTTTACGTAAGGTTTAAATTTTCATAAAATTGTCTAGTTGTAGTGGCACTTGTAAGGCTGAAGCAGGAGGATTACCGCGAGCTCAAACCCAGCCTGAAATAAATAGTAAGACTGTCTCAAAAAAATTGTTTTTACTTTTTCTACTTTTTTGGGGGGGAAGTACTGAAAATTGGACTCAGGACTTCATGCTTGCCAGGCTATACCACTGTACCTTTGAGCTATATCCTCAAATCAAAAAAATTTTTAATGAAATCTATTTATGTATGTTTAATTTTAATACCTATAGTCTTATATCATATTTAAGAAACAATTGACAGAGCGAGTATCAAGAAAATTTCCCCCTATTTCCTTCTAAATGTTTTACAATGTTTTCTCTTAAATATAGTTCTTTGATTCACTTTGAGTTAATCTTGCTCTCAAGTATAAGTGTGATCTAACTTAATGCTTTTGCATTAATTGGATATTTCAGTTTTTCCAGCACTAGTTGTTGAAGACAATTGTCCTTTCTCCATTGAATGGTCTCAGAACTCTTGTCAAACATTAATAATTAAATATAGCTGTGAGAGTTTATTTCTGACTCTCAGTTCTCTTCCATTGTTCTATATACCTTTGTGCCAATATCACACTATTTAATTACTGTAGTTTTGTAATAAGTTTTGAATAAGAAAGTATGTGTGTTTCAACTTTGTCCTGCTTTAGGATTATTTTGACTATCTGGTCATTTTTACAGTGTCATATTGATTCTAAATGCAGCATCTCCATTTCTGAACAAAGGAACACTGGGTTTTTATTAGGGATGGTATTGAAGTAGTATATTTCTTTAGGTAGTATTATGATACTAATATAAAGTCTTCCAATCCTTGAACATAGGATGTCTTTCATTTAGAGCTCTTCTTTACTTTCTTACAGCAATATTTTGTAGTTTTCAGCATGCAAGTCATATTTCTTCATTAAATTTATCCCACATTTTATTATTTTTTATTCTATTATAAATGAAGTTATGGTTTTATTTTATCTCTTTATTTATTTATTATTTTAAACAGAAGAAAAATAAGAAATTAAAGTAAAACAGAGTTTCACAACAGGCCAGTAAGAGAGTAACAATAATTAACATATAGCATATTGTTATATTCACAGCTGTTGTTTGGGGTATAAGATATAGACGTGAAACATTGTCCAGAAAATTTTAAATGTTGACTCTTTCTATTTTTTGAGACCATGTCTCACTATGTAGCTCAGGCTGACCTTGAACTTATGATCTTCCTGCCTCAGCCTTCAAAGTGCCGGGATTGCAAACATATACCGCCATGCCCAGCTTCACTTATTTGATAACATTGCACGTAATACACACCACGTATTTTGAAATTCTAATACCAATTCCTAATTCTTCCCTCAATAACAAATTGCAGAAAACCTCTTTCTCAAGAATGGCTAAGAGAAGATGTCTTTATTCTAGGGTTTGTCTACTATTTTATTTATTATTATTTTAATTGTAAAAATTTATGGAGTTCATTATAATAACTCAAATCATGTATAAGTTGTGTAATGAACAAATTAAGATCATTAATATTTCTATATCCTTAAACTTGCTTTCCATTTTGGATTTTTCATTGCTAACATACAGGAATATGCTATATGTTAAAATCATATACATGCCATATACTAAAATTCACCTACTATATTGTTACTGTTATTACTTTAAGCAGCTATATTTTTAGATCTATTAAAAGGTGATTTCTTCCAAACTCTTCATATATTGGTGTTAAAACTGAAGGTCTGAAACTCCATCAGATTTTAAAGGAACAAATTATTTCAATGCTATTTAATCTGCTCCAGAACATACAGAAAAAAAAAAGCATCCAAATACATACCAAAATTAACAAAATGAGGCTATATTCAATTCTCAATTATTAGCACTAATGCAAAAATGCGAAATTAAATGTTAACAAATGGCAGCCATCAACCCATTAAAAAATAGATCAAGGCAGTGACTGTTACACTAGAAATTAAAAAAGGATTAAACACTGAAAAACGCATTAATATAATTAACCATGTAAATTTCTCTAATAAAATTGTTATAACAATTTTCTTTAAAAACAACATTTGTCTCATAAAATTCAATGACTATTCTAGATTAATAAAATAGGACAAAAGGGATAAAAAAAGAATAAGTGAAAAAGGAAGAATATAAAAATCTAGTATCCAACTTAATAGTGAGCTATAAAAAGTATTATAGTAAAATCAGGAATAAAGCAACTCTATCTACCATCATATCCAATATTTAACACTATCTGGGTGTTTTTAGCACAAATAGATAATCACAGAAAGGAGACATCAGCATTGAAAAGAGGAAGGCAAATTTTAGATTTTTCAGGAATATGATTGTATACTTAAAATAACAGAAATAAATGCATGCAAATTACTAAAACAGCATTAAAGTCTTTTTCCTCTTGCTTTTCTTTCTCTTGGATATGGCAGTGTGGCAGAATTAGGAAGTGAGAAGGGTTAGGAGGCTGTGTGTGGGCTGAGGAAATGGCAAGGGGGCCACAAGGAGGTCATTAGCATGGTCAGGAGACTGATTAGATACAAAAATATTGAACATAGCAACAAGAATATTCAAAGTAATGGGAGTTAGGTTTTTCACTGTCAGAGGAGTGATTTACAAATACAAAAAGTGGGAAGGCTAGAAAAACCCATGTGGTGTTTCATTTGAATTGGACGTAACAGTACGTACTGCTCATACTTTGCATATGCAGCAAGAAAGAGACAGAGAGAGACAGACAGAGACAGAGATAGAGAGACAAAAAGACAGAGACAGAGACAGAGAATCACAGAGAGAGTCAGCGAGAGAGAGAGAATGGGTTTTTGTACACCTGTACATAAACAAATATTTCCTATCTTTGCTAAAGGGCACAGAGTACACATATTTTGGTTTCTAAATATTACCCTCCTTCTCAAAATACTCCAGGATCTCGGCAAAAGGGCTTATTCTTGGAGAAAGGCAGGGAAAATAAAAGATGACCCTGGACCATCATGTTAGAAAGGAAAGAGGTGATCAAAGATAATAGAAATGTATAAGACGTACAGTGGAGCATCTGAAAGGGTTTTGACTGGCCAAATACAGTGTATTTTCAGTATGAAAATAAAGATAGCAAAATATTACAGCACAATGGATAATGTGAGATTCCATCCATGAGGCCATACTGAATTTTTTTAAAAGCATAAATAAAAAAAAAAAGTAAAGGTGTGAATGTAAACTAATGAATGTAGAATCGTAAACAGAAAAGTCACCATTTGAAAATTGCCATTATGTTGATTGATTTAGCCAAAATCATCAATGAATGCTAAAGCAGAAAATTGTTTTATTGTGTGTGGGAGGGGAATTGTTTTGTTTCTTTGTTTGTTTTGAGACAGATTCTTATTTTATGTAGTCCAGGCTAGCCTTGAACTCTTGGGTGTTTGATTGAAGAACAGGACACTGGAATAGTCTCAGGCCGTCTCCTTACAAAGTATTTAATCATTACAAAGGGACAAATTGTGACATGGTGTTGGAAAAAGCTGACAGACATCCCTTACTTGGGATTGTCATCACTGCTGCTGGAACAAAGTTGTCATCATATACTCCCTGATACATTGCTCTGCTTACTGCACATCATTTCTGTGATCTTCCTCCCATGAATGCACTGCAGGAGTTTACACAAGAACAGCTATTAAATAGATCCAAATTGAGGAACAGCATACAAAATAAAAGATATATGCTCTTTAAACTGTCAAGATCATAAAAGTCTGGGAAAGACTGAGAAAATGTTCTATACTGAAGGAGATAAAAATACAAGAAGACTAAACATAACATATAATCTTGGATCGATCTTGAGTCAGAAAACAAAAAGAGACTTTGTTGGAACACTTGGCAAAATCTGAATGGATTCCATAGATTGGGTGGTAGTGCTGGATCAATATTTGCGTGCTCATTTGTATATTTATATTCCTGACAACGAAATATAATGTCCTTGCTTTTGGGAAGCACACATTGACACATTTTGGAGTGATCAATCGGGTATTAACAGGGAAAGGAATACTATCAAGAATTCTTTGCTTCTTAAAAATTTTTAGTTGCACTGAACCCTTTCAAAATAAATTGTGAAAAAATAGGTCCACTATATAATGCAACTTAGACCTAATAGTATCATTAAAAGAAGTAATACAGAAAATTTAACCATGATAAATACTGTATAGTCACTAATAGCACAAAAAGTGGTTATCAGTGTTTCTATATTAAGATTTAAAATATTCAAAACTATTCCAAAATTATAATTTGTTTATCTAAGACTATATAAATGCTTATTAAAATAGAAGGAGAAAATAATATGGATAAAGCAAAATAAAAATTAAAGGCTGGAGGTATAGCTCAGCAGCACCACACGTACCTGACAAATGCAAGGTCCTGAGTTCAATTCCCAGTTCCAGATAATAGATAAATAAATAAATAAAAACTAAAATCGCAAATGTTCCTCCATAAATTTTTAAATGCCGTGAACAACACATCATAATTACAATTGCAACACCAAACATAAAAAAATAGAATATAGAACAAATAGAATGTAGGAATCAGAGTAACCATATTAAGAAGTTAAAACATTGTGTTGGATTGTAAAAGTAGATTTAAATGAATGGAAGACATGCTTTGCCCTTGAAATAAATCTATAATTTGAATATTTTCATATTAAAGCAGATAGAATATTTTTAAAAATAAATAAAGCTTATGTTGAAGTTTTTCTGGCAAAAATAATTGAAGAATAACCACGGCCTTTCTGCAAAAGAGTGATAATGAAGTGGAATGGGCATGCAACATTTTATATTTAATAAAAATGAAATAAAACACTATAGAATATGTTCAGGAGAGCAATGTGACAAACTAGAGAGCCAAAAAAACCCCTCAAATCATATTGCAATTTGGCATCTGAAAAAGAGGCTACTCCAAATCAGTAAGAAAAAAATTGATGTCTTAATAAATGCTGCTGAAACAAGTGGTTTTCCCAATGAAAAAGTAAGGTTAGCTCTCAGTCTCACTCCATACACAAAAGTAAACTTGAGGTGAATCAAAGATAAAAGTTAGAAAAAGAAACAAAAGTAGTAGAAGCAAACAAAGTCAATCTTGTCCTTCATTTTAGAGTGCAGACCTTCCTAAGTGTGACATAAACCCAGAAGCCATAAAAGGAAAGACAGATAAATTAATTATTCAAACATTTGCTTCCAGAGAAAACAGAACAGATATACTTTTCCTATTTCTCTTGTTAAGTAAAAATAAAAATTTTTTTTAAAAAAGTAAGTACAGTTATATCAACTATAAGAAGACTGAAAGGTGCAGAGGAAAATGTAGACAGGTTAGTGACCTCGGACCCATGGAATAACATGAGTGTTAGATTCTTGGTTAAATTCTTTGCTTCTGAAATACCCAGTCTTCTGGGTAATGCTCTCTCTAGCTAAAGAACCAGGCAGGAATGGGACAGCCTTGCAAAACAGAAAAATTTACACAATAAGCACTTTACTCTGGCCACATACCACAGATAATCTCTGGCCCTATTCCTGCTCTTGCCAGCAAAGGCCAATCGAAGAGCTTAGATTTATACCCTTAGCAAGGAAAGAATCAATGAACTCAAAGACATAACAATAGAAATTTCACAACTTGAGTACTGGAGAGAAAATAATGCTTAAAAAAATGCACAGAGACCTGAGGACATGTAGGACTATAAAATATAACTAGTATTCATGTTATCAGAATCCCAGAAAAGTGCAACTAAAAAATTTTAGAGAAAAAAGAATTACCCAAAAGGTTCAAGAAGTTGAGTGTGCTATGAACATGTTAATTACTATGATTTCATCATTGCACAATGGTTTCATATGTCAAAATATCACATTTTACTCCTATAACTACAGATAATTATTATATATGAAGTAAAATGAAATAAAACTTTGGGGGGGAGGGAACCAGGAATTGAACTCAGGACCTCGTGTACTGTGCCACTGAGCTATATTCCTGGCCCAAAGTAAAACTTTTAAAAGAGGAAAAACCAATAAAATTGAAAACAGCAAAATGCAGAAAATCAATGACACAAACTTGTTGTTTGAAAATAACAATATTGAAAACTTCTGCACACAGAAACCCTAACACAATGCTGAAAAAAAGTTTTCAAAAAGGAAAATATCCATAGCACCTATTAACAGTACTGATTTTCTTAGCATTTGGAGACTGTGTGGTTGAGAGTGTAGCTCAGTGCCAGAGCACTTGTCTGGGTTCCAATCCTAGAACTCCAAGGAAAAAAAAGGAAAAGACAAGGAAAGACAAGTGAACTAATAAAAAACGGATGAAAGAAAATCAACAACAGTTAAAAAAAAAAAACCGAAGTTGTGTCAAATAGAAGAAATGTTAAGATTATGAACTTTGATACTAATCTTCCATTGACAAAAATGTGGGGGAAGCACCCACAAATAGTCTTGACAGACATGTAAACTTTTTGAAGTCATATTTAAATTGATCCAGTAACTCCAATGTGATGAATTTACCCTGAAGATCTATACATAGCAAATCTGGGGATTGAACCCAGGATCTCTGCAGTGAGTTACATCTCCAGGCCTTCCTAATTTTTTTTTTTTTGAGATAGGGTCTTGCTAAATTGTTTAGTCACCCAGGTAGGGTTCTTATTTGCTGCATTCCTGCCTCAGCTTCCTAGAATGCTAAGATTACAGACCTGTACCACGACGCCAGGCTTATCCTGCAGATATCCTTACACATGTTTTCAAAGATGTATACACAAACATATTTATTGCACATTGTTGTAGTAGCAAAAGACAGAAAACAACTTAATTGTCTATTAATTGTCTATCCGTAGGGGACTGATTCAATTGTGTGTATTCATAATATAAAATGCCAAGCAGTTATTAAATAAAAAACTAAGGCATTTCTATCTTGTTTGATGTGGTAAATTTAAAACACAGTCACAAGTTTTCATAACATGTATCAAAAGGTGGAGCCTATGATATCACCCTTGAACTTTGGTGGAAATTTGTGACTGCTTTAATGAAAGAATGCAGTAAAAATTATCTCGCGTGACTTCTGAGGTTGGATTGGGAAACAACGTGCAGCTTCTGCAGTTCCTCTTGGGCCAACTGTTTTGGTAGTAGTCAGTCAGCACGCATGGAAGTCTGACTACCATAAAACCACAGTGGTGGGGACGGGGCAAAGAATGAGGGAGAGATATAAACATAGCGGAGACTAAGGTGGAATATGTGCTTGCTTATCCCCAAATTCCACATAAAGAAGTGCTGAAGCCTATGTGATATAAAATGAATACATTTCAAATCGCAATTTGATTGCAACCACATGAGGAATCTTGTCTGACAACTGTTTACCTGAGCTTAGGCAACCCCAGATTCGTGATCAAAATAAATGAATGTTATTGTTTATGTTATTCTTTCAAGACTGTTTCTCATCTGAATAGATATTTGAGATAGCTGAGACAGAAAAATCTCCAAACTATAATTTTAAGGGAAAATGTACTGAACAGTGCCCTCCAATGACCTACTATTTTTATTATTTCAAAGGGAACTTCTATGGATTTATAACATAAAAGTATGAATAAGGCATGATATGAGTAAGAGTAGTTACTTCAAAGGACTGGAGGTCATGGAGAAGAGGAAAACTTTTCACTGTATACTGGCTTCTTACCACCATTTAAAAGTATTTTGTCATATGCATGTGGCATTTAAAAATAATTGAAAATTTACCTTGTATCATTTATGAAGCAGAGATAGAATTTGTTTAGAGAGTAGAACTTGCTGTTATGAAGCAAATATTCCATTATTTTCTGCTGGTTAGAAATGTCAGCCCTGGGGAATCTTTCTATAACTTCTAAAATGACACTATTCATAATAACACTTAGAACAAGATAAACTGATTCTTCTTCTGAAATAACACCTTTATTGAGATATAATTTACATATTTAGATCAATCTCATCTATTTAAATTATACAATTCAATGATTTTTTGTATATTAACAGAGCTGTGCAACTATTACCACAATCAATTTTAAAACATTTTCATTATCCCTCTCCAAATCCCTATACCCACTGGCAGTTGCTCCCAATTCATTTATTCCCCAGTCCCTGGAAAATGCTAATGCAATTTTTGTCCTGATAGATTGGTCAATTTTGAATATTTTATATAAGCAGAATCATGCAATATGTGGTATTTTATCTCTGACTTTTTAAAGCTTACCATAATAATTTTCAGGTTTATCCATCTTGTAGCACATATCAATCTTTCATTCTTTGTGAAATAGTGATGTTTTCTGTGGATACTAAAATATGTTTACCCATTAATCAGCTGGTGTACATCTGAAACATTTTTAACTCTTAAATATTATTAACAATGCTGCTATTAATACAGTATTCATGTACAAATTTATGTGTAGACCCCTGCTTTCAATTATTTTAGAAATGCATTTAGGAGTACAATTGCTGGTTCATATAGTAACTCTGTTGAACCTTCTGAGAGATTAAGAATTACCAAACGATTATCCTTTTTCCCAATTTAGAGTACCAGATACTGGAAGTCATATCTGAGGCTTAAAGAGAACAGTTTTTCTTTTACCCTAGATTGAAACTGTTTTCTCATCTGTCACTGCTTTGCCACTATCTCATCTGATCAAGTACAAAGGCTTAGTGATATTTCAGCCCAGGGTTGTGTATCTTCCTATTTGGGCTCCATGATTTGGAAGATGTCTTGAATGATATTCCTAGAGCCTGAATCCAGAACAGCACAGTGTCAATGGATGCTGTGAGTTATTACAGGTGGTGTTTGTGTCCTGTGAATAAGGAAGTAAGGCTCACACTCTTCAGGTAAGAAATAGTATAATTCCACTGCACATCATACCTTTCTCATAGAACTTAATAGCAAAGCCACTCAAAGTTGTCACCTCTTGTGGCATTATCATTATTGCTCTCCATGTCTTGCACTGTGTGTGTGAAGACCTACTCCCTAGCATCTCAGATGGAAGTTCTACTAATAATGGAAACTTTTGGTAAGTACCTACATTAGGAACATAATTTTTTGAACTCCCACAATTATCCAGAAGCTATGGTTATCTTTACAATATAGATGAGGAAACTGAGGCTGAATTGTCTTTGAACTGACCAGAAGAAAAAGTCAAAGTTAAGTGAATACCATTGGGCAAAAAAAGAACATCCAACTCTCAAGGGAATGAATACCTATTGGAGATGGGTGGAAGAGAGGGAGCATAGATATAAAATATTCAATGATTGCAATTATCCAGTAGGAAGGAGATGGCTATCTATCCAGATGGTTTAGACTAATGATTCCCAACATGTTCCATGTTATGACACACTAATTTTGTCTAATTTTACTAATTCCCCAAAGCAATATGTGGGTTCTTAAAAGTAATTAAAGTAGAATTAAATGCTATGTTAATTAAACATGGCTTTAAATGAATTTTAAATGATGTGAATTGGTTTTGCCCCTTGGGATAACTGCAAATTGCCTACGCTGATTTTGTGACAACTCAGAGAATTAGGAACTGAAACTTTCACTAGGGTGGAGGAGGGGACTAAATCAGACCGTCTGTTAGATCTTGGAGTTTGTTTTAGGAGTTCTACCCCAGATGCTTTTTGGTGAACATGGCAGGGAATTCCAGTGTGATGGCCAAGTTCATTCTCCTAGATAAAACAGACCTTCCTCAGATTTATCTTTATTTTAATCCGTCTTTGGATTTTATCTTCTCCTCTATATGCTATCAGTATGGTAGAGAAACTGGCTGGGTCATCCTCCCTGGTGGCAGTCCCCATTTCCTTCTGTGTCCTGCTTAAAATTCCTCCCACTCACTGTCCCCATAGCCAGGGCTTTCTTGTTTGACCTGTTTTCCAAGCACCATGAGCACCCTCAGCTCCAGTATCCTTACCTGTCCTCCTGTTTCACCTTTTATTCTGCAACTGCCTTTCCTGACCACTTCTCCTGTGACACTCTTCCTTTGACCAAGCTGGTCTGCATTGCTCCTGCTCCTCCATGTCTTGGAAGGCTTTGACTCTCTCTGCACTTTATCCACAGACATCCTTCACTTTTGCTACCCTTAGCCAACTGCCTGCTGGATGACAAGCACAGGTTCTTATACCACCAGCCTCCCACCTGACTGCTCTCAGCCTGTGGTAGAGACCCAGCACAAACTTGGAATCAGGTTTCCCAGAGTGCAATGGCCCTGACTGCACCTATCCTCATCCTTGGGATAGACAGTGACTGGGATGAGATAAGGTGGTTTAAATGCCTTACATCAAGGTAATCTGTATGTTCCACTCTGGAATCTGAGGATGAATGTCTGGTAAAACCTTTCAGAATTTCAACCACTTCTCCTTTCCAACTGTTCAAATTAAAGTTTCATTTAAAACCTTGCTTTCACATGAGATTTGATCACAGGAGGTAATTTTTTCCAGTAACTTCATTTAGCCTGTGCTCCTATTTATGCATTTAATAAAGTTCAGTCACATCCCAAATTGTGTTTCACTCTTCCTTTGAGCACATTGATAGAAGCTATTGTTAGCTATATGTTCTATCAGTCTTTTCAGAGTTCTTTGTTAACAATTAGTCATAGTGCTCATCCATACACTGTTGTATTATGCAACTATTAAACTCAAAAGAAAGAATGCTTTTTGAAGCGTGTATTTTTCCCAATATATTTTAAGTGAAAAGGTCAGGATACAAAATAGTATTGCACTGTCACTCATTCCAAATACATTCACATGCACATGCACGAGCATACACACACACATGCACACATCTATGCATGTATTTTAAAAAGAAGATTAAAAAGATTTGTATTAAAGGGCCAGCTGTGGTTATCTCTAGGTGCTGAGCTTGATCAATTTATATGCTCCTCTTACTTCTCCATATTTTCCAATTCCCCAGTGAGCATGTGATTCTCTCATAATCAGGAAAAGGTAATTTTAGGTAATTTAATTAGTTACCAGCATGTGTGGAAAAGGTGACAATTCCTACTGAAGAGAAATTAACACCTTTGTTGTTATGAATTGAGGTTACTTTTTTTTTTTTTACAAAAAGTATGGACATACGTCTAAAATTAAAAAGAAACTAAATGAGAACTTACTGGATTTTAAAGAGACATTTTATATACCACACTTCAAGAGTATCATAAAGTAAAATCAACTTTTGACTTTTTTGAAGGGCTTAATCATTTTCTCTTCTAGAGCCTACAAGAGAAGGGTCTTGCCTATTTCTTTCGGCATCTCCCATCTCTCTGCCACTCGTTTCCCTCTACTACCATGAAGCCAGGAGTAAGTTTGTACACATATTGTTCACTGAGAAAATGATTATTGATGGACTTGCATATTTCTGTTTTCCACTAATCCCAGCCTAGCTGTGTCTCAGAATTAAGCAAGGTGCCTCTTGAAAAGCCTGTTACTTCTCCCTAATGCCCCTCTTAGTGTCTCAGCTCCCTGAAATCTACCCTTAGACCTGTACTTGGGCAAAGACCTCAGTTAGTACCAAGTTCTAGGATTTTCCCCCTTTTAGGGTTCTAGGGTCTTTCCAGCCAGTCTCTGATGCCCTCCCTTGGCCTTTCAGCAAGCCCTTCAATATGCAGCAAGCCAGTCAGAGGCATTCTTTCATGAACAAGTTCGCTTGATCCTGTATGTCCAAAGAGTGTCAGTTCTGGGCCAAATAAATGACTATTGTCCTTGTCCTGGACAATAATAGCTGGGGACCACACAGCCAGCTGGACTGTGCTACTCAGCTTTGGGGCTGTAGGATCTGGGCCCCCAGCACAGTATCAGCCCTTGATCCAGCCTGATTTGGTCTAACTGAGCTCGCTAGGGCTGAGGACTATCTCCACAGGCTCCTTGGTCTGACGGCACAGGGCATAACACTGACCTGAGCATGACTGCCTGGAGAGGATCCACTGGAGTAACTCCTCCACCCTGAGTGAAAGGACTGCAGCCCACGAGTGAGTGCTGGGGTGGGGAGGGGAGGCACAGGTGCCAAGAGAGGAAGGCTCGGCTTGGAGGCAAGGCTCAGCTTCTCCGGCAACTCTGACCAGCAGCTGCAGAAACACCAGCATCTATACTACCTTGCAACACTCAAGGGAACAGAGTTTTACTGCCTTACTTCAGAGAACCCCGCCTCCACCTGCTGCTCACATCCCTCATTCTCTCATTGAGAGGAGTCTTGCCCCATTTGAACCAGCATGCCTAGGCTCTAACGGCTTGACATCTTGTTCTGACTCCCTTCAAGACCCCTAAGATGCCCATGGCCCTAAGGGTTGGCATTGGAGCAGCAGGACTGAGATGAATACCACATAGTGCCTCATAAATAGTTTTCCATCAATCTGATAACCAGGAGCTACTATTTAGGAGACAGTGAGAATATTCTCTTTGGGGGAGCCTGTTGGAAAAACAGCAAAACTGTTTGTGGAATCCCTTGGGCTGAATTTGGCAATATTGAGCCTCAATAGGTCAAGCCTCAAGTCTTATTAAAAAAATTCTACTAGTGACACCTGACTGGCTTACTCAGTTTGTACAGATCTAGTGGATTTCCCCTGAAGACTGAGAGGCCACTGGAGACTAAGTCTGGTTATATGCTGTGCAAGCTAGGTAAATACCATTGGAACACACATCTGCAGCAGGGGCAGGGTAAATAAAACCTGGTGTCTATACTGGAGATCTCAAAAGTGTAGACTCCTAGAAGCTATTAATGGTAACGTGAGACAGTAATTGGGCATGCACCATGTATGAAAAATAGTCTATCTAGTGTAAATGTATTACCTCACTTAAATCTCATAGTAATCTCATCATTTACAAATAGTATTGACAGCACAAGTGTGAGTAACTTGTATAAAGTCACAGCATTAAAAAGTGAGAGAGGTGGGTTTCAGAGTCTGGCAGTCGGATTCCAGAACGTGTATTCTTTTTGTTTAGTGCTGAGAATTGAACACAGGGTCTTCCTCATCCATGATAGGCAAGTATTATCACTGAGCCATATCCCTTGCCTACAGAGTTTGTACTCTTAACTACTATGCTACAGCACCTGATAAAGATAAAAAGGAACACTTTTTTTCTAAACAGGCTTGGCTTCATAGCAATGAGATCAGGGAAGCTGTGCAGGTTTTTGAGCTCAGAAGGTCCTTAGACTTAGGATTTAACATCACCATAATGAAATTTTGATAATTTAAACATTTTTGTAAGTGAAATCTGAAATCCAGTAGGCCAACTGCATATGCACTGCAACCTAGAAGTCCCTGAGAATCGTACAATGTCCCACTTTTTACTGCCTCTCCCCCAACGAAACAGGTTCTTGCCTGTGTTCCTCCCTACCTCTCATTAGCCAAGACCTGATCCAACCTCACGTGCACCGGTCATGAGGCAAGATCACAGGGTACCTATGATTTTGTGCACTTACCTTACAAATGCCCCTGTGTCTGAGTGTCTGTGGCATTAATCAGCAAGTTTAAAATACTATGGCAGTCTGAGTATGATGGCACGTGCCTATAATCCCGGCACTCTCAGACGCCGGGGCAGAAAAATTGAAAGTTTGAGCCTAGCCTGGGATACTTCGTGACTTAAGGAGAACTTGTCTCAAAACATTAAAAAGGGCTGGAGTTATAGCTCAGTGAAAAGGCTTTGGGTTCAATCCACAGTGCTGAAAAGTTAGACCCTCCCCAATAAAAGACTCAATTAAAAAATGGAAATTGAAATGAATAGACACTTCTCAGAAGAAGTACAAATGGCCAATAAATACATGGAAAAATGCTCATTATTGCTGGCCATCAGAGAAATGCAAACTCAAACTACACTGAGGTAAAATCTTACCCCAGAAAAAATGGCTATCATCAAAAAACCTAGCAACAAATGTGGCAAGGGGGTGGGAGAAAAGGAGCTCTACTACATAGTTGGTGGGAGCGCAAACTAGAACAACTGCTATAGAAATCAGTATGGAGATTCCTCAAAACACTAAAAGTAGAAATTTCATTTGACCCAGCTATTTGTCCTCCTAGGCATCTTCTCAAAAGAGTTAAATCATCATATTACAGACCTATGTTTATTGCAGTGTACTCTATAATACCTAAATCTTGGAAGCAGTGTATATGTACTTTAACAGATGAATGGACACAGAAAATGTGGTATTGATACACAATGGAGTACTAAACTGTCATAAAGATAAACTTGAGGCATTTGTAGGTAAGTGGATGCAACTTGAAAACATAATGTTAGGTGAAATAAGTCAGACACACAAGCTCAAGTATCACATAGTTTCTCTTATATGAGAAAGACTATATGCACATACATATACATATATTTGATGCTATATATATATACATATATATATTTATATATATATGACAAAATAGATGGGAGGTAAATAGGAAGTAGGGACAAGTTCAAATACATTCTCAAATTGCATATTCTATTGTTTTTAAAATATTTAAATATATATGGTAATTAGTTTCATTTATACTAATAGTTTATTGTAGTTCATTGAAAAGAAAGTTCTTGTTATCTGTTTCCTTTCTGTAAGAATCTTCTTGGTTTATGTCTTGCAGTTACTTTGAAGATAGCAATACACATTGTAATAACTATTGATATTCTCTTATTTGGACATGAAAATGTTTTATTTTTTTATAAAATAAAAAGAAAAAAACAGTGCTGAAAAATGAAAAATGAGAGAAACTGTAGAAGAAAGGAAAAGGCTTTGTATTTGAGGAACTTTAATAGAACTTTTTTCCTGCCTTTTGAAAAAAGGGCTTCATAGGTACATTTTGCACCAGGCCTACAAATTATGAAGAGAGTTTTGACAATAAAGACTAATACTACAGCATTTCATTGTCCCTTGAGGCTCATCACTTCTCATATAGGAATGATAAAAGCTGATGAAGTTGTAGCTATTCCTAGCTTTTTCTAGGGCTACTTGTGATCGGGACACTTTCACATGCCAAGGAAATAGATAATGAGCTAGTGTTTGTTGTTTGGTCTAATGAGGCCCATTCCATCCCATTGCCCTAGCTGCGTTAAGCATCAAACCTTGTGAAAAGATAATAATGGACAGTATTCTGCAGTTAAGAATCAGAAAACTGAATTTTTAATCTGTCTCTGATTAAAATCTAACATTTTCTAACTGTGAGTTTCAAGACAGAAGCCTCACAAAAAGATGAATCCTAAGCTATGGGTACATTGTGACTTTTTCAGCCAAAATTCTCACACGTCTATGTTTTCTGTACTTCAGTTCTGCATTACCAAGCACTCAAACATTCATTTCAATTCTTAAGAAATTAAAATCCATCATTTTTTTGTTTTCTCTACAGACTCTTCTGTTTCTGACTTCAAATTTTAAAAATCTCTAACCTTGAACATTACCAAAATGATGGTCTTTTATTCCACAAAGAAATCTGTCATGATCTTGGCCAGAGACCAAAAAACAAAAATCCAACGAGGACTAGAGATTGACCTAGGTGGTAGACAGCTGAAAATTAAGAACAATGAAAGAAAAGTGTATCCAGCTCTCTACGATGGAGTGATTAGAACTACACTGTACCTGAAAAACCAGAAGACTCTGCTAGAATCTGATGCCTCAGGAAGTACGTTTTCCTCCATTACACAACAGGTTATAATAATGCCTTCTGGAGGATATGAACTGAATAAGAAAAAGGTTATTTAGGAGATAATTTCAACTCTGCTAATGTTTTTAAGATCTCACCAGGTAGCCAGGTCCTCATCTGGTTCCAATTAACTAAACTTGGCTCCATCCCTCCAGAGTTTCAGTCTAGGTAAACCAAACAAAAATTCAGAAATTTCAGAGTATTTTATTAGATATGCAGGTGTCATAAAACTAAAATAATGGGCAAAGTGCAATGGAAAAATGGAATACAATTTTTCACTTCTCTCTGAAATATTAGGAAAAGCTACCTGGAAAAGAGGATGGAATTTAAGTTCGCACTTTAAGGATGAGTAGGACTTAGGGAATAGAGAGATTTATATGTCACATTCAGAAGTTTCAAATATATTTTATAGGCAAAGGGAAACATGGAATCATTTTAAGCAGTGTAGAGATCAACAAAGAGCTGATATGGCCAGATTTACACTTAAACCACTGTGTTTGTTGCAAAAAAAGTAGATTTGATACAATCCAGGGTAGATTTGGGAAGAAAGGATAAAAGATTATCCAGTCCTGACAAGAAAGGACTGTGATTGGTCCAGGGCAAGGTGAATGGTGGTGGAGAAGAGGCAAATTCAAGAGGCATTTGTGGGGGCAGAATGACAGATCTGGAATTTCATTGAATGCATGGAATTGAGGGAGAGGAGAATGTGATACATTGACTTTAGGTTTTGGGCTTTGAAACTTTGGTGACATCATTAGTTTAGAACAGAACAAGGGAAGAACAAAAGCAGGTTTAGAAAGATTCAGTTTTGAAATGTTAAGTTTGAATGCCAGAATAACTACCAAGGCAGGTTTCTAGCAGGTAGCTAGATTTAAGGATCTGCAGCTCCAAGGGAATTGATTTTCACATGGCTACCCAGTAAACCACACCACCTTCATCATGGTTAGTGGGGTTTAGAAATTCATGCAGGAAGCTACTTACTTCCACAGTTTTCAGGATTAGAGGCCAAAGATAAACTATTTTTAGGGCTAAAGATTGTCTGACCTACATATAGATAAATACTACTTTCTGTTTTCCTTACAGTTCGAGCCAATTGGATTATTTCTCCCAAAGTAGTTGTTAGATTTTGGTCACTTTCTCTTTTCTAGAACTAAATTTACTCATTGATAAAAATAAAATGTATTAAAGTTTGATATTCTTCAGATATATTTTGGATTGTGTAGTTTTATGGGTAGTTTATTACTTAGTACATTTGGATTCCTTTTGTGTTTGTATGGTGCTCACATGTGCTAGGCAAATGCTCTACCCCGTAGCCACATCCCAAACTCCACCATTCAAAATATTTGAACAATACCCACAAATTTGATGCATCTTTGAGAATTCTGAGGATTCATGGACAAATGAATTAATTGGGACTATGCTTGCACTGTTTTGCCTTATGGGAGTATATTGAAGACGAGCAGGGCACTTAGTTCAGATCCACTTGGTATTTGCATGCAAAAAATAACAGCTGCAGTTTAGGACTCAAGAATCCACTAACCAATGATCCGTGCCCTTTTACATAGGATCTTGAAAGTCTAATCAGTGAACCAAGTGCATTGGTTTACTCTCATTCTGTTTAAGACTTATCCTTATAAATCTCAACAATTGTGCCTAAAAGTTTTTGTATATACTCACATTGTACAGCCTCACAGTGGCATTGATAGTGCAGCACTTGTGATGCATACATCTAGGAGTCTCCTGAAACCTTATGAGACACTGGGATTGAATCTAAGTTAGTCTGTGGTGCACCAAGTATATCCTCCATGCACACACATGGTGGTACAACAAAGTTATTTTCATCCCAGTTCCCAATCATGTTCTCTTCTCTAAATTGTAGTCAAATTCTATGATTTCTAATCTTTTGTTATCTCAGAATTATTTTAACTTGTAACTACTGTCATTATACAGGTTCACCACCAGACTGACATATTTACACCCACATACTTATTTCCGTCTTAAATATTTCTCATCAGAAAATTGCTTCAGAATATATACATTATTTTGTCTGTAATTTCCATCTATTGCACTGCTATTTATCTAAAACAACTACTTCTAAACACTTAGCCAGGGCAATTCAATTGTTTTTAACAAGGTTTCATTTGCAAGCGAGGAAAATGCTGTGAATAAAACATAGGCAAGTTTCATAAAACGTACTATCTTGAAGCACACTATAGAAGATTAGGGGTGGTTTCTCAGTATTTTCTGTAGGGCAACTTTTACTTCCTCATTTCTCAGACTATAGATGATGGGATTTAACATGGGGATCATCATTGTATAAAATACTGAGACCATCTGATTTCCTGCTTGGGATCCATGTCTAGAAGGCTGCAAGTAAGTATACATAGTCGTTCCATAGTACAGACTGACGGCACTTAAGTGAGAAGCACAAGTGGAGAAGGCTTTCTGTTTTCCTGAAGCTGAAGGAATTCCCAGGATAGTCATGAGTATAGACATGTAGGAGACAAGTATTACCACAATGGAGGTGATCAGGGTGAGTCCCCCACAGCCAGCAACCAAGATCTGAGTGAGCCAGGGATCTGAGCAAGCCAGTGCCAACAATGGTGGGATGTCACAGAAGAAGTGTGGGAGGGTGCGCGGCTGACAGAATGATAGTTGTGTGATGGAAGTTGTTACAGCCACCATGTTAACTAACCCACCAAGGTAGCATCCTGCTACCAAGAGAAGACAATGGCCTCTTGACATGGTGACATTGTAGAGCAGTGGATGACAGATGGCAGTATAGCGGTCATAGGCCATGGAAGCCAAAACATTGCATTCGGCAGAGGCAAAGATTATGAACAAACCCATTTGAGTCATACATCCAAGGAAAGAGACTTCCTGCAGCTGAAACAATAAGTTTGCTAAAGTCTTTGGGGTAGTGATCGAAGAGAAACAGACATCAAGAAAGGAAAGATTAGAAAGGAAAAAGTACATGGGGGTGTGGAGGCGTGAGCTGATTCCGATCAAGACCACCAGGCCCAGATTCCCCAGCACAGTGGTGATATAAACAACAAAGAAGACTCCAAATAGCAGGACTGCAAGCCTAGGGTTGTCTGTCATACCAAGAAGGATGAATTCAGTCACTTTTGATGAATTTTCCATTGACACAAGCTGAGAATTATTTTTGACTAGTTAAAAGCCCTTTAGACATGCTTGAAGAGAAAGACAAGAGAAAACTGGGTGATGTAGATAAAACAATCCCACTCAAAACATAGATCTATGGCACTAACCAAATTTTCCCTGATCTATAGTGTTACTTTAGATACCTTCCCAAATACTATCATTATTTCCCAGCTATATCATGGAAGATGTAAAGGCCAAAGGCAAATGGGAAGGAGGAAAAAGGAGGTAAGGAAAACACAGAAAGTACAAAGAATACATATGGGGAAGAAAGTGTTGGACCTTGAGACAAAAGGCACTTGACAGCATCTGCTGAAAGAATTGAGTTTGTACTCTTCACTGACACAGGTCTAAGAACTCTTAGAAAAAAACTGATACCATGGAATTCCATCTCAATCTCTCCCCTTTAGAAAAGTTGATCAAAGAATTATTGAAAATGAGGTAGTAATAGGGTAAATATGTCAACTAATTTCAACTTCAAAGACAAACTCTACCAACACTATTGGTAATTTTAACATTATTTCCAAAACAGAAGTCACCAGTACTCACTGTATGAGTTGATCAGTAGATTTTTATCAGGGCCACGACCAGGTCCTCACTAGCAAAACCTCAGAATACCCCTGATTGACGGTAGGAAACTGAGCTCAAATTTAAAGCCAAAACCCGAATCCTGTGAAAGTGTACCCAAGGTAGAATCAAGCCTCTCAGAATTCATGCATCTTTTGTCTCATCCTCAATTAATTCATTTGGCTCTGCCTGGGGCAAAGGAAATGCAGACACAAAACTGTTACTTCCACAAAGACTAAGCAGATATGGCTCAGCAAAAACAAAACAAAAGAAAACGAAACAAAGCAAAACAAACCCCAGTGACAAAATGGTTGAAGTCAGGTGGTACTGATGCTAAGTGCATAAACTCTGTCACCTCTCCTGAGGTCACAGGCTATCACAGATACTGCCTTCATGCCTCACACAATGGCAGAGACATCTCCTTGGAGAAGCACCAGACAAGAGAAGTCATGAGTCCATTCAGCTGCATCCTCACTTATAGAATATAAACTAACTCAGAATCTTGATAGACCTCCTCACTTATAGAATATAAACTAACTTGGAATCTCCATAGACCTCTGGACAGTCATCATTATGTGGTGTCTAAAGGGACTTCTTGTATTTGGCTAGAGGCTAGAAAATGGGAACTCTGAAGGGCAGCTGCAAACTTGATTAAAACGAAAATCACTGGCTGAGGATGTAACTCTGTGGTAGAGCATTTATTTGTCTAGTAGGTGTGAGGTCCAGGGTTCCATCCTAAGCACTTCAAAAAATTTGTTAAAAAGATGAGAGAGAAGGAAAGAAGAAGGAAGAAAGGAAGGAAGGAGGGAGAGAAAGACAGAGACAGAGACAGAGACAGAGACAGAAGAAACATACCAGTTTCAATTTACTAGAAAACGCAGGTCCATTACTTGGTTTTGTGTTAAGATCACTGATTTAGAGCCATATGGACCTACCTGAATCTTGGTGGAGATCATTAGTTCTGAGACCTGGGACTCAAACTATCTAAGCTTTAGTTTACTCTGTAAAAGAAGAACACCAGTAGCACCTATGTCATGGGGCAATTGTGAAGTTTAAATGAAAAATTGTTAAGTAAAACATGTGGCACATACGAGGTGCTCATTGAACTATTTTCACCACTCCTTCACAACCACTTCTATCTATGTATCCACTATGCTTCGCCCCATATTTCACCAAAGGGAAACAGAGGCATTGCATGTGAGTCAGTATCATTTTAGACGGACAGAAGTGAATTTTTGAGAGACTAGCTGAAATATAATCTCGATGCTCCATTCTCTTTGTATACCCATACCCCACCCCACATACAGTTTGGAGATGAAAAGGAGTTGTTGGTTTATGGCAATAATTCACTTCTTTCTGCCATATATAACTATTAAGATTATCTCCTGAAGTTGATGCTGATGCAGTTTAGCACAGCAACCCACCCAGTGGAAAAGTTTTTACCTTAGACCTCTAAACGAAAAGACTGGAAGAGAAAACATAAGGCTGAACGGAAGCAATGGAAAGAAAACTGCTTTCAGAAACAAAGGCACAAGTTTGGCACTAGTTCATGTTGTCATTTGGTGGTGGAAAAACCACTTAACTTCCTTGACCCTCCTATTTTCTCCACCCCAAAACCAGGTAAAACAATACTGGGCTATGCCTCTTTAAGGGGTGGCATGAGGATCAAATAAGACAATGAATGTGAAAGCACTCTGTAAACTCTCAAGGGTGTTACAATACACGTGGAATGGATCCCTATTATTATTCCATCATGGGAGGTAGGAAAGGGAGGAGGAATCCATCAATATGATCATTTTCTACTGCCTGCTCCAGCTCCTGCTTACAGAGCTGCACTTTTTGCCCTCCCACTCACCCCCCTACACACGCGTCATCTGCTCTGCCTCTCTACTGTGAAAGTTTCAACCTGTGAAGGTTTAAACAAACAGCTCTAGGCAATTCAGTATCTTTTATCATAAGAAAGACAGGTCTTTTAAAATGCTAGTTTCACATTTTTGTGTCATTTTAAAATTTTCCCATTTTAGGGTAACTCTTTTCCTTGGCATCTGCATGCATTGCAAGTATTGAATAAATATTACTTGAATGAGTAAGTGACTATTAGTCCTTAAAACATGATGAAACCTTTTCATATTTAAAACAAGATTGAAGTGCTCTTTCTTCCCAAAGGAAATAAACATACAAAATTAAGACGTTATAAAAGAAACGATTTGATGCTCCCATCCACACATTCTGATGCATTAACTGCTGTCATGATAGGAACTAGAACAGGCCTATTATTATCTTAGCTAATGTGTCTTGAATACTTACCTGTTGGGATAATCAGCCACTCCTATTTGTTGAGAAAGTAACCTTTCATGTTTCTGAAAAAAATACAACCATGTACTTATTCTTAAAGGCATTTAAATTTGCTGTGCTTATTCTCAAGAAAATTGATTACCCCCTCTTCCGTTCTTCAGTTACGTAGTTTGCTATGAATCTTCCAAAAATAGAAGGATTTAACATTTAGATTTTAGCAAAAGTTCACTTATGTACCTATTCAATAAAATTTCTTGAGTGTTTGGTAAGTGCCAGGCTTCCAAAAATGTAATCTATTTTGGCCCACTTGTTTCTAGGTAAAGAAACAGAAGTCCAGAGAGGTCAAAGAACTTGTCGAAATTCTTAGTAAATTAGTGGCAGCTCTGGTGTTGTAACTCTGATCTCCTGACCTAATTCGGTGACCTTTTCATAACATTATTTCACTTTCTTCTAACTCACTTTCTGCAGTTATTGTGAAGAGAACTTTCACCTTTCTTACATTTGTTCCTCTAACAACTGATGAAAAGTAATTCTTTGTCACTATGTTTGAGCTATATGATCTTCAGTGAATTACTTCTTTGTTCTGGGCCCTAGTTTCTTCACCAATAAAATGAGGCAGCTAAACCAGGTGGACTCTCAGGCTCTCTTCGGATCTAATTTTCCATGGCTCTGTGAGTCGAACTGTATAAAGATCACCAGAGTTTGTCATTCTGAGTATCTGATGGAGAAAAGTTGAAAAAATGCTTTTTCTGTGGTTCCATGAGTGCGTCCTTTGCTGTTTCAGCTCTCTCAATACCAGAAAAGTCATGTTGGTATTTGGTCTTTCTGCAACGCAGTGAGGATCATAGAGACAAAAGTGTGGGAGGAATATTTTCCAAATCTCCTCACTATGAGAAAGCAAAAATTACATGGTCAAACATCCAGCCAAAGAATCTAAGTCCATCCCAGTGGTATAACTAGGCAAATTTCTCAGTTTCTCAGCCATCTATTTTCTTATCTACAGTGGAATTAATATTACCTAATTTAAATGACTGTGTTGAAGACTAAATTTTAAAATTTTGTAAAGCAATTAGCAGATATTTAGTTGCATTTATTTCTCCTTAAAAGTCCATTTTATTGTATAATTCAATTTATATGAAACATCCAGAAATAGGTCATTCTACACAGACAAAATTCCCTAGTTGTTGCCTGTTTTATAGAGTGGTGAACAAAAGAAAGGTATGAGATTTCTTTTTTGGGTGACTAAAATGTTCTAAAGTACAACTGGGATAGGGGAAAGGAGAAATGGAAAAGAGGAAAATATTATATATTTGTAGATAAGCACATATAACTGTATGTATGTGTAAGTATGCAAGATAGATAACTATACTATTAATTCTCTGCTAGTTCATTAGAAAGAATAGTTTGTGTTGTCATTGTTTGATTGTCTGATTTTTTTTATGCCTAGATTTCGTAACTTGAACAACTACTTCTAAGATAACAATATGTAATACATTGACTAGTATTGATCTCTTACTGTTTTTTTTTTGAAATTCTGTATTACTTGTACCTCTTTTTCTGTTTTGCTTTAAAATAAAAAAGGAAAAAAAATAAAATGTTTTAAAATTGGTCACAGTGATGTTTGCACAACTCTGAGTATATGAAAAACTACTTAATCATATATTTTGTATGTAAGACTTTATAACATGTAAATTGTATCTTAATAAACCTTTTAGCAGAAAAGTCATGATAAATCCTGAAGAAAAAAGTATATCATAGATCAGCCATCTTTGTCTCCATTTAAATCCCTCTACTGACCTGCAATAAAGAGTCCTAAACACTGAATGAGTTCATCAGTTCAGAAGTACTCTGAGAACTTTAGCAAGGACAGAAAAAATGGTATTTGAAGGAAATGTTAAAACCATACTTGGAGAAATAAAGAAAGGCTTGGGTAAACACAAACCTGACTAGCAGAGGCTAAAATGTGAGAAAGTTGATATTCTTCAAATTAAAATTTAGATATAATTCAACATCAATTAAACTTTCTACAGGATATTTTACATACTATAATAAATTGATGAGATTCACATAAAAGAATAAGATGAAAATGTCAAAAGATACTGTTAAGTAGTGATGATGGTAGAAAGCCTCTTAGACTTTTGACTATAACAAACCCACATATATAGCAAGACTTTTTTGGCATTGGGTTAAGAATAAATATTGATCAAGGAAATAGAATGTATTAGAAAAATAAAGCCAAATTCTTGTAAAAACTTCCCTAGTAAGCTAGAACACACATGCACACATACATGCACACACACATCGCATCACAAGCTAGAATCACAAATAAATGAAGCTATTAGTAATAAGAGAAGTGAATTTGAAGATGTAACTCACATCATGTGCCTCAACAAATTCCAAATGAATCAAAAAGTTAAACATAAAATACAGGAGTTGACTGAAAAATATGTTTCAAAAAAATAATTATACTAAGTGACATATTTGCCATTCAACCCCTCAAAAGACTCCCCCTCCATTCAAACACACTTATGGATGTCATTAAAAGGTATAATCAGAAATACAGTGAATGTTGCTGTCAAGTGCCATCCAATGAAAACCAGGCTTATAAAAACAGTATAATGTGTCCTTAACCATCTTATTCACTGGATCAGCCTCTAAGTAACTTCTGGTTTTTCTCCAAACTCAAAATGATCGTGAAAGGTAAATATTTTGAATTGATTCAGCACATGGAGGTTGCCACAATAGTACTACTAAATGCATGCTTGAAAAAGAGCTTCCAGAACTGTTTCAGAAAGTGACAAGAACAATGAATGGGATAAATGTGCTCAAGGGAAGGGGTGTAGTTTGAAGGAGATTAACAACAGTGTCTTTTACTGCAGTAGTTTTTTATTTAAAAAACACTATTTTTCTATCGCATCTCGTACAATGTATTACAGAAGAAAATTATAGGTACAATTACTTCCATGGAAATAAAAAGAATGAGCTAATAGAAGAATGGGCTGATTTCAATCATGGTGGTAGAACATCATAGAAATAGGAAGAAAAAATGTCTCATAGGGGAGGTAGGACTGAATGTGCACCTTGAAAATGTGTAGAGTTTAATGAAGGATAAGACTAGTTAAAAAGAAAAATGGGCATTCTACGAAAATTTCCAACTACTTAGGGACTGGGGGAACAACTAGTCACACTCTTAGATATTAACAGGTTGCATGGTCATGTAATCACTAGAAACAGCAAAAAGAAAAATATTTCAGATATAACTTCAAGGCACATAAAGCCATAACTGTACCTTGAAAAGTTCAGGGAGGCACTCAGAATGCTGGATATCTTCAGTGAATGGTTCAGTAAAGTCACTTGAACTCCACTATTTTTAAAAAGTCAACAAAACTGTATATAGGTGAGTGGCCAACCCTATAAGCATTTGCTCTGATCTTTCTCTGGGATTAAACTCTCAGGCCAGGATGGCTGAGGGCACTGGGTACCTGCAGTATCTTCAGGAAAATAAGAAATGGTAGTTGTTCATCATTTATTGCAGGGGGCTGGATTCTGTACTTCCCCCTTATACTTCCTGTGAACACAAGTCATTTACTCGATATGCTGCCCCTTGCCTTCAAACTCCCTCCCCTCACATCCTGGCCCACTAAATCCTCTTCTGTTTCAACAAAGTAATCGCAATGCCTAGTCTCCAAAATCCCTGCATAATAAGACAGGAGTTAGGAGGACTCAGAACATCTATCTTGTTTTACTCAGTCTGCTGACAAGGAAACCGAAAAGCACCCAGGATTGGGAAACCTAGTTTATGTAAGCTTAGAATTCATCAGCTCTGATTTCTCCCTGATATATTCCTACCCAAAATTATTGTGTGTTCCCTCTGTAGACATAAAATAGAAAGGCAAAAAGCAATTTAGAGTTACTCAATGAAAACCTTGTCTCTCTGTCTGAAGTTTTTCCAAGTTACGGACCTCAGGCAGACATGTCAAAACAGATCAGTTTTTATTGTATGACCCAAATCAGTGGCTCTCAATGAAAAGGCCCACCCCACTATTTGCTTCCCTCCATTCTTTGTGTGATCTCAACAAAATGTGCAACACCACTGTACTCACCTATAATTTCTTGTTATTTTTTTCAAGGAGAATGACAGTATTCCACCCCGATCGTTTCTTCTGGAAAAGACCAAGTCATTTAGCTTCTTGGACTTCTCTATATAAAGGACCAACTTGAGCCAACTGTGTTGGTTCAACAGAAACAATACACAACATATAATGCCAAATCATTTTGCCCTAGGGAATCTGAGGCTAATTGACAGGTGACTGTGTAAATAGTATCTCTTTCTTTAATCATATTTTGTGCTTGTGCAAAGGCTAAAAAAAATTCTTCTCACTGTTTCTTTTCCTCAAAACAGCAGTTAAATGTATTAGAACACATTTGTTATCTCAGGACTCTTGTAAGATTATATCCCTACACATTCACAATGACCCTATCTTTAGGCTATCTAATTAGAAAAAGTAATGAACAGGTTATCTAAGATATGGGACCTGGTCTTTGATCTGACACTCACCAGCAATCTTACTGTTGACTAATAGCATCCCCTCCTTTCTGGTCTTCACTTTCCTCACTTGTAAAATAAGAGATTAGACAGACAAATGAACAATTTTTCTTCTATTTCTAATATTCAGTGACCAAGATGCAATTACATACTTAAGCAACCTGCTATGCAACAAAGGCAATAGTTTAAATTAGAAAATATATTGGCTTTGCAATGAGACAAAATTAGGTCTGATTCTTGAATTGACCACTCTTTATCAGTGTTACCTTGGCCAAGTGATGCTTTTCAAGTCTCCTGTTTCCTCTATAAAATGAAGATAGTAATACCTTGTATGGCTATTGTGACGATTAAATACGAAAACATAGGTAAGGAAAAAGACACATGATAGACTCATTAAATGGTAGCCTCTGTTAGCTGCTTTATAGGATAAAATACTTTTGATCCAGAGCAAGTTTGTACATTACTTATTTATAAATACTGTTTTTAGATCTTAAAATAAACATGAATCTTCTCCACTTTCTCAGTCAGAGAATAGATTAGCAAGAGTTTAATCGCCATGTAAACAACCTAATTTTACATATAAGGAAATTGAAGTTGTATGACCAGTCTAAAATTGTACAGTGTGTTAATGACAGAGCCAACTCTAAAATCCAGGTTTTTCTATCCTTAGTAGAATGAAAACACTCCACTGATTTTCTTCAGGCTAGGTTATACTTTGATTAACAGTTCGTAGTGTCATGCAAAAATGATAATGGTTTTTATTCAGTTTATTGCTTAGTTGAATTTATAAAGAAGAGCAAAATGAAATATTGGAAATCTGAGTAATTCAAGCTATAACTTTTTTCTAAGTTTTTTGTCAAGATAGCCAGTTGAAGGAGTAACAAGACAAAACAATGTTAGTAGTCTTCTCCTCACATCTGTTCTTGTCTTCTTGACCACCTGACTGAGGTGTGCCACTGTCCATTTAGCCAGAAACATGAGTCATCCTTCTCATCACTTCCTTGCTCAAAGGTAATTAAGTCCGCTCAATTCTGTCTTTTAAATTCCTCTTGATTCTAATCTGCTATGGCCTGAATGACCCTCCAAAACTCATGATGAATTTAATTTTCATGATAACAGTATTAAGAAGTGGGGTCTTTAAGTGTAGATTAGGTCAAGAGGGCTCTACCTTATGAATGGGTTAATCTGCTTATCATCAGAGTGGGGTCCTGATTTTTAAAAAGTCCGAGTTCCACCCTATGTTTTTGTGTGTCTCATACATGCTCACTTGCCCTGCTAACATATTATGGTGCAACAAGAAGGTGTCACCAGATGTAATGCCTCAATCTTGAATTGCCTTACCTCCAAATCCAGGAGTGGAATGAACTGCTGCTACTTATAATTGGCCCTAATTGGTGATATTCTGTCAAAGCAGCAGAAAATAGACTAAGACATAGTCAATTCTTTCTAACCATCTAAAAGGTCATAATTCTTTCTCAGCTGGGCTACTGTAATAACCTGTTAACTGATCTCCATTTGGTTGTTTTTACTCCTCAAAATCAATTTATTGTGTGCAACAAGTTGGAATGGACCAATGAAAATTGAAATGTATTTTGAAAACTAAATTTTTATGTTATGTGTATATACATATAGGTACACCTTTTCCCTCGAGTCATTAAACATCTTACTTTTATTTGATGAATTTGACATATACATATTTTATTTTGTTCCTTGACCACTATCAGATGTTGCAACTACAAATACAACTTTCTATATAATTAAATATACAAGATAAATGTTTTGAACTCATATTAAATTATTGTCTATTATATCCTAGACACTAAGAAGGCAGAATGAACAGAAGAGACAATGTCTCTCTTATCAGCATGCATACTAGTGGGCTGAAACAGATAACAAACATGAAAGCAATCATATTTATAGTATCTATAAAAGAGTAATATTCCTAAGAATAAATTTGAATAATGAAGCAAAAGATCTCTATAACGAAAACTATAAAACATTCATGCAAAATTCAAGGGGACACAAAAAATGCAATGGCATCCTATATTCATGAATTAGAAGAAGTAATATTGCTGGGCATGGTGGTGTACACCTACTATCTCAGCATTCGAGAGGCTGAGGCAGGAGGATTTTTGTGAGTTTGAGGCCAGCCTGGACTACATAGTGAGTTCAAGATCAGCCTGAACTGCACAGCAAAACCTTGTCTCAAAAAGACAAGAAGAAAAATAGGAAGAAGGAGGAGGAAGAGGAGGAGGAGGAGGAAAAGGAGAAAGAGGAGGAAGAGGAGGACAAGAAAAAGGAGAAGAGGAAGAAGAAGAGGAAAGAGAAGGAAGTATTGTTAAAATGTACACCTATTAAACATGACTTGCAGATTCAGTGTAATCCCTATAAAATGCCAATGATGATCTTCATAGAATTATAAAAATAATCTTTAAATTAGTATGGAACCACAAAACATCTTCAAATATCCAAAGTCATCTTGATCAAAAAGAACGAAGCAAGAGACAATACATTACCTGACTTCAAAATTTATTACTAATCTGCAGCAATCAAAAAATCATGATATTGTCATAAAAAGCAGACATATGGAGCCGAGCATGGTGGTGCACTCCTGTAATCCCAGCACTCGGGAAGCTGAGGCAGGAGGGTCGTGGCAAGTTTGAGACCAGTCTGGGCTGCAAAGTTAGCCCAAGGCCAGCCTGAACTTCATAGTGAGACTCTGTCTCAAAACAAACAAACAAACAAAAAACAAAACAAAACAAAAAAGCAGTCATATAGACCAGCAGAGTACAATGGAGAATTTAGATAAGCCCTCAAGCTACAGCCAAATAATTTTTGACAAAGGTGCTAGAAGATACCTTGGAGAAAAAACAGTCTTCAAGAAATGATGCTAGGGAATTGTATAGAACAATGAAACTATTCCCTATCCATTCAGTTGCAACAATCAACTCATAATGGATTAAAGGTTTAAATGTAAGACCTGAAAGTACAAAACTACTGAATAAAATAGAGGGGAAATGCCTCAGAACATTGCAATGGACAAGAGTTTTCGGACACAACTCCAAAAGTGAAGGAAGCAAAAGCAAAATTAGATAAATGGGTTGATATCAAACTAAAAGGTTTCAGACTAGGGAAAGAAACAGTAAAAATCAGATCACCATCAGGTACTTCAGCGTGTAGGAGTGAAATTGGAGCTTAAAGCAGAGGAATTGGTTGCCAATTAGTTGATAAATCAATAGGTCTCCAAAACCTTTCTTTTATTCTTCACAGCAGTCCCCTGCATACTTGCTTCTCACAAATGACTGGAGTTTACCTTCCAATACTCAGAACGTATGTGGATTGGATTTCTCATACAGAATTGTGTGTGATACGAAGTGAAAATCTTGATACACATATTGAGATCACCAACCGTACTCTTCTTTTTGGCTCCCACAACTCTATAGCCAAGGCTTGTATTTCCCAATTAGAAGACTAGAAAATTATTTTCTGAGAGAATCTAAACAGCCTTATAGAAAATTATCTAAAAGTAATTTGGGCATAGTGGCACATGTGTGTAATTCCAGCACCCTAGGAGGCTGAGTCAGGAGGACTGCAGGTTTAAGTCCAGCCTGGGCAACTCATTGACTTTGTGCTTTCAAATTAAAAAAAGATCCTAGAATGTCACTCAGTGGAAAGGCTCTGGGTTATATGTTAGCACCTAAAAAAAAAAAAAAAAAGGTTAACCAGAGAAAGAGAGAAAGTGATCCAGTCAAATTCTCTTGTAATGAGACTCAACTTGACAAAAAATATTGAATCAACTTTTGCGTCCCATATAAATATAATCAAACATCTAAGTGTCCTAAGATGTGTTATGAAAAAATTCTATTATGACAGGAAGATATAAAGATAAACAAGAAAAAACTTAGGAGAAGAAATTGCAGGGAGACGAGCACTTAAAAATCAGACTTTCAGAAATATAAAAGGTGTCATCATTTAAAAAGAATACAATACTAAAATGAAAATTAAAATAATCAGGTATTTTAAATGATAGAAGTAAAACTTCAATAGAAGTAATGAAAAGCAAAATTGAGGTATTATTATAAAAACTAGAACAAAGAACTAGAAAATCATTTTTGATTAGAGGATCAAACTGGGAGGTCTAATGTAGTAATTATGGAGGGGAGGATATGGAATGGAGGAAATGACTAAAGAATTCATTTAAGGAAAATTCCTAAAAATGAAGAAACAGTTTCCAGCTTAAAAGGGAGAGTTGAATGAGTAGAAAAATTTATGAAGGTAGACGCACACTAAGGCACATCATATTGAAATTTAAAAATGCTGGAGACCAAGAGATTATGTTCGAATGATAGAAGTTGAGCAGAAAAGATGAGCAAGGGCCAGAGAGATGATCAGATTACATGGCAATGTATACCACTACTACTGTATAACCAAGCCATCAAATTCTGCCTGATGTACTATAAAAGCATACCCAGTATCCAAAGACCTTTCTTTCCATTATCATCTTTCTCAGGGTAGTAAGATAGCCTGTAAGTGGTACCTCCACCTTGACTGTGGTCCATCCTACAGATAGCAGCCAGAAGCATCTTCCTAAAGTAGAAATTAAACCCTTTTTCCCCATTCTTAATTTGATCAAAGACTTTATATTGCATCCAGAATTAAATCCAAACTCTTTACCGTAGCCTTTTGGACTCCTTAGAATTTGATTCTTGATTACCCTTTGATTTCACCAGCTGTTTTTCTCACTGCTTTTAACTGCAGTAATCTTTTGATGTTCTATGTATATCACCATTACATGTAAATAAATTGCTTATCTAAAGTAGTCACTAAGCCAACAAATCTCTGATATATTTTATTCATAGCAGTTAGTACCAGTTGTGTTTCTAAATTCATTTGACCATGTATTTATGGTCTGCCTTTCCCTACTAGAGTATAAAAAATGTAAAGGCAAAACAATGAATTCATCTTTCTTATGCATCATTGTATCTCAGTATCTAGAACAGTCTTGCATGTCGTAAGTACTGAATAAATAATGCCTTAATTAATTTATTAATGGACTATCTGCCAAGAGTCTGTAAGGCTAAAGAACACAGTAACAGAATAGAGTTTCAAGATACACGAGGTGACATAGTAGTCATGTATTATGGAATTCAAAAGATAGTACATGAATAAAAAGAATGGGATAAATAGGCCCAACATAGTCACACCAAAAATGAAGCTATTAGTTTTGAACTCCATTGCAATGTCTTTCAATTCTTTCTTTTCATGAGTGGAGAGTAGTAAATGTGGATAAAAGAAAAAATAAAGAACAAGAATACACAAATAGAGTATATATGTGTGGAAAGAGTGTGGTTGATACAGAAATGAAAAAATCAATTTCACTACTTGAAATTTGAAAACTTGGATTCACCTAAAAAAGATCCTGAAAGATACAGGCTTTTCTGGATTCCCAAGAACATGACCCTAGATTTGGTGACATTGGATTTCCTTTTGTTACAAGGCCTTGTTTAGGAAATAGTAATTGTCTTATTCTACGTGAGTTATAGTAACGAAAATATTAGTGACTGGGTGGCTTCAATGACAGAAATTAATTTTCTCACAGTTCTAGAGTCTGAAAGTCCAAGGTCAGATTTCTAGTATAGCTGGTTTATGGCAAGGGCTCTCTTTCTGACTTGGTGTCTTCTCACTGTGTGCTGAATGGGGTAGGGGACTAGTTGTCTGGTATTTCTTCTTGCAAGGGCTCTTAACTTATCATGTGGCCCTACTCTAGACTTCATCTAAACTTAGTTATCTCCCAAAGTCCTCATCTCCCAATATTCTTACATTACTATTACATGAGAGATTAGGGCTTCAATTTATGAATCTTGTAAGAACACAAATTAGTTTACAGAAATAATGAAGTGATACAGGAAACAGGAAAAGTGACAGGCAGGACTAGCAGGGGACTTATTTCACTGGATAGAGTTCATTATCACATTCGCTTCTAGATTTGTCTATTTGCAGAACTCACCGAAGCAGTACTACATTTCTAATTTTCCAGCTCTTAGCATTTCCTTTTCATCTTACTACCTTCCCAAACCATTATGTGACCAATATAAAAATTGTCATAGTCTAAAGTTATCTGATGGTATCAAGTTCCATAGCCAAAGAAGAGAGTTCTTCATGTTTAATAGATAAGAATATTAAGGAAGTACTATGCTCAAATTCACATTGAAAGTAAGACATCAAGCCAGAAATGGGATATATCTATTGTCTCCCACCAGATAGTTTTCTCACTGAGAATGCGATTATTATCACAACAGACCCAGGCTCAGGTCCATTCTGAGAGAATTCACCACATTTAAGAGGTGCTAAAGTGCTAAGTCACTGTCTCCTCACCCTGCACTTCACCATTCAAGTCAGTCTTTCTGGACACTCCATGTAAGAAACTGAAAGTCAGAAAGACATCCCTTCTCCGCAAACCTCCAAAACTCAATAAGAAAAAAGTACACTATGTACTGGTTCCCAAGGCACAATGAGTGTTAAAATTTCATTCTTTCCCAGGCCAAGAGGACATTTGTCCACCTGCCAACTGTCTTTAATGGCAGCTTGCTCCCTGAGATCCACATGACAATAAATATCATGTATCATAGACTAATAATTCCATATCACAATTGAAAATATAGAATTACTACTAAGATTGAAATAGTAACTATAAAGCAGCCCCTGGGAATCTCCTGATTGTGAAGCAATTATAGATATGGAATCTGTCACCTTCCCAAAACTCAGAAAGCCTTTTAGAGCAAAACATCTCCCAAATATTGCTATTCAGTTTTTCCTCTTTGTATTCTATTGTCGGCTTTTGTTCACTTGTAGCTTTAAAAGCATAACTTGAGGGTGCAAAGTTGTTCATGTATATGTGTTTGCTCTCCATAACTAGCATATGTGTTCCATATAGTTGCTTCTGGCTATAATCTTGACTTCCTGTTCTTTATGTGTCCTAAATTTCAGACTCCAAAAGTAATCAAGATAAAACATACATGCGTTTTAAGCCCCAAGCGAGATGTAATCATTATATATCACAAACTATACTAATAAAAATTAAAATAAAAAATTAATTTCACTTTCCAGCATTGGTTTTCACTGACACAACAATCTGAAATTCTGGAAAAGGATAGAAAACGATTGACAAAATATGACTCATACATCAAGTAAAGCATGCTGAATAGTAAATTGGAAAACAATCTGCTATAATTTTCTGCACTATTGGGAGCTAAGCAGTTTAACTTTGATGCCCAAGTATCTTCTTTCTCATATCACCCTTCAGTAGACACCCTGTATCCTGGTGTCTCCCTTATGCAGCTGCCAATCAATCCTTGATAAACTGCTCATTACAGAGTGACACAAGGATATAAGAAAATTTGATTCTTTTGGTGTGGGAACTCTTCTGTAGGCAGCAGCAAGCAGAAAACTTGATGCCCAGAACTAAACAGAGCAGGGATGCTGTATGCAGATCTGGCCCTTGCTCTCCGACCCTTCCTGGTGCTCTTAAGAATGTTTGTGGCATAGGAAGAGAAGAAGGTAAGAAGAATCACTGTATTTTCGGGCCTTCTTTGCCATCTGGGTGAGATTTGGGGAAGAAATGAGACCTACAGGATGCTTTTCTTATATTATTTCTTTTTCCCTAACCCTGAAGTACTTCCACACTCCCTTCTTCTCCAATTAATGAAGCAGTGAATAAACACATACCCGATGACACACCTCAGAGAGATTAAATAAGCAGAGATTGATTCCAATTTAGTTGACAAGTTCGTAACTGTTTCTATTGTTTTTCATAAACTTTTACTGAGCACATCACTTAAAGCTATTTATCTCTTTTCTCCCCATTCTCCCATTTCCTCCTCACAAACAGGAGCCTATCTCCACCACCACCTCCAGGTGACCCCTCTTAGCTAACACTCCTTTCTGTAATAAGCCCCCTAACCACACACAAAACATAACAGAACTGAATAGGCAGAATGTAATTTTATTGTCACGAACTCTCTCTAAGCTGGAAATTTGGAAACTTCATGAATTATACATCAAGGCACATACACAAAACCCACTGTGTTAGCTGAAAAGAAATGATACTATTTCTCTTACCTACCTTGTAGTCATACACAATCATGCTTCCACCACAACATGCATAAACACACTCAATTAGGAATCATAGAATTGTCAAATGTCAGAGTAGGAGGGGATATAGTGAAAATTTAGTCTAATCTCATTTTACAGAGGATGAGACCAATGCTCAGAGAGAGGACTTTTTAAAGGTCACTGGCATAGATGAGTACAAAATGAGACTAAGACCATGGAGATATTTATGATCCTGTGTTAAAACAAACAAACAAGCACACACATATTCAGCCAAAAACTTAAGTGTATATAGATTCATCCACTAAAAGAGGAAACGCTCGTCATTTCAAAGCAAAAATGACCCCATTCATCATGTCTGAATGTTCCTGTTTTTTTCTGCACTGTTTTTCTGCTTGTCAACTCCCAGGATACTTCCTTCTCTGCCTTTAAACAACCCTCATGAATGAGCAATTCCTAAATGCATTTGCTATGACGTATGCAAAGGCAACCACTCAGAGAAAAGGTCAGTGTCGGTGTCCTCTGTTTTCAAACATGCTTCTCTAAAAAAAATCAGACACTGCTACACTGAATACCAATGGCTTAAAGACTTACAAATTTCCTCTAGGAAAATCCAAGGCTCCTGAAGAAACAGCAAATCCAACAAAAGTTGTAATGCGATTTACCAACTGAAAAAAGAACAGAAAAGGGGTATGAAGAGGCCTCATTTTTCTACCAGCCTGGGGAATTGTACTGACAGGTCTGCAAGTGCTAGGCATGACTTCCCATTCCTCTGTCTGTACACTCAGCCATTTCTCAAATGCCTTAAAAATCGTGCAGGTCTGAGGCATGCTCTCTGGTCACTAGCAATGGGGAGTCAAGTCTCTAAGGATCTCAGAACATAGAAGTAAAGCCACAAAGAAAAATGCAATTAGTTGCAACAGTTTTACTTTGTATTTCTGATGTTAACTCTTCTCTGCTGCTTACTGGTCTACTTTGAACTCTGAATTTTCCATCAAACAAAATCATACCTGCTGTTTTTCTTGGATATTGCCAGGCATCTTTAATTAGATAGTACATACAAAGAGCTTCGCATCATGCCCAACCTGCATTACTGGTCTCAGAATCCAACACTCTCCTGTGCTACAGTCATAGTGAGTGAGTATAAATCCTTCATATATTTTGTACTTTAAAGCCCCACATTTGCTGTTTCCAATGGCCCAATCCTCTATTAACTCTTCAAAATCCAATTTAAAAGTCACATTCTCCTTAAATTCTTTCATGATCCCTACTTCCAACCCAAATTTGTTCTTCTCTATGAAATTTCTATTCTTTTGTTATTTAAATCATTCACAAATTAATGAGTATGAGCTATTTTTCAAGCATGGTTCTAAGAAAAGTGGGTACTGCCAGAGACCTGGTTCTTGTCCTTATAGAATTTATAGGATAACAGGAAAGATAAGTAGCTGCAATACATATTTTTCATAGGATTTGTGTGTGTGACTATAGGATGTTACTGAAACAGAACTAAATTCATCTTGAGAGGTATGGAAGATATACTTGAAGTAAGAATACGCTAAGATCTCAAATCAGAATATGAGTTAGATAGAGAAGTTATTGCCATCTAACATACTATGTGCGCATAGGAAAACACAACAAGGTAAGAAAAAAGCTTTCAGTGAAGCTGGAAGAAGGTAATAGTGTCATGACATAAGAATTCAGATGAAGACCAAGCATTATAGGCTACATTAATAATCTTGGATCGCACACTAAGAACAGGAAGTCACTGAAAAATATTAGCATAGAAACTGTTTGGAGGAAGCAAAATTACATGCAGAACTTTCTAATGTCTTTGGATAGGATCACAAAGGTGATCACAAAGGTGAAAATCTTTGAGATATAATTTTTTAATTAATTATGTTGGTACACTTTTGTTACACATAATGATCACATTCATCATAGGGAATTTGTACCTGTACATAATACATCTTGATTCTCCTGTTCTCTCCATTGCCCTCCTCTCCCTCCAACCCTTCTTTGTCTCCTTATTTCCAAAAGCTTCCATTTTTCCCTTTTATTCTCTTTTCCTTTTCCATTCCTTTCATTCCCCCCCTCCCTCTCTCTTGTTCTCCTTCCGATTTGAACATTTGCATCCTAATTTCCAATATCTATCCTCCATTTTGGCCCTTCTATATGCTTTGGATTTCTCACACAAGAGAGACAACGTAATATTTAAACATATGTGTCTGATTTATTTTACTTTAAAGTATGATCCCAAAGTGCATCTATTACCTAAAAACATCTCAAGTTTATCTTTCTTTATGGAAAAGTAGTACTTAATTGTATATAAAAACCACATTTCCTTTATCCACTTGTCTGTTGATAGGCCTGTGTCTTGGTTACTTTTTACATGTTGCTGAGACAAAACACCTGACACCCAAAATTAGGGAAGGAAATGTTTATTTAGCTTACAGTTTTTGGAGGTTTTAGTCCACAGTCAGCTGGCTCCAAGGCAGGGTGGCATGGCACAGGAACAACACTTCAAGGCAACAGCCAAGCAAAAGCATCCAGAGTAAAAGGGGACAAGAGCAAGCTTCTCCTCCTCCCTTATATAGTACACAGGACACCCCTCCCCGCCCCCAGGGTGGGTGTAGCATTCACAGATCTCCTTGCCTTCCTTTGCACAGGATGAGGATGTTTACCAAGTAAGACCCCTGGCTCCCTGCTGAGTCTCTCAGCTAAACTTTTGACCTTCTCAAATTGACACAATGGCCAGGTAACTGCTTATGCTCTACACCCCAGGATGTAGAGTTGCTGCCTTACTTAATTAAGCTGCTAGACTTCTCAAGTTGACACAATGTATAAACCCTAACAGCCTGTAAGCTGCTTCCAAAATTTTATTATTACAAATTGTGCCACTATGTACATGGATATGCATATATGCTGTGGTATGATAATTTTAACTCTTTCAAGAAGATACCAAGAAGGGGAATAGCTTGATCAAATGGAGCCTCTAGTTTTAGTCTTTGGTGGAAATTCTATACTGATTTTGATATTGGTTGCACCAATCTATACTCCCACCAAAGTGGAGAAGAGTTCTTTACAACATATCCCCATCAGCATTTTTTATTGATTGATTTCTTGATAATAGCCATTCTTTCTTGAGTCAGATGTAACCTCAAGGTTATTTTAATTTGCATTTCTCAAATAACTGGTGATGCTGAACATTTTTTCAGACATTTCTTTGGAATTTTGATGATGAATTATCTTTGCTAAGTCATACTGATAAAGGAACCTGTCCATTTCTTCTCTGCCTTCCATCTAATTAGATTGCAGCTTCTCAAAATAGGTATTGATGATCTTTTGCATTTCTGCAGGATCTGTTTTGATTTCATCATTTTCATTCTTAATTGCATGAATTTTAGTCCTTTCTTTCCTTTTTTGATAAGGTTCCCTAAGGGCTTGTCTATTTTATTTAATCTTTCAAAGAAGCAACGATTCATTATGTGTATCAAAAGTGTACCAATATAATTCATTTCATTGATTCTTTGCATTGCCTTTTTAGTCTCAATTGCATTAGTTTCTGGTCTAATCTTTATCATTTCCTCCCTAGTATATGCTTTGAGTTTAAATTGCTCTTCTTTGTCTAGAAGCTTGAGGTTCAAGATTAGGTTATTAACTTGAGCTTACTCTGTTTTTCTGATGTTGAAAGTCACCATCATAAATTTCCCTCAAAGGATTGGTTTCGTTGCATCTTTTAAGTTCGAGTATGTTGTACTGGCACTATCATTTAGTCGTACACATTGTTTAATTTCTTCTTTAATTTCAACTGTGACCCATGGTTGTTCAGGAAGGTGTTATTTAATTTCCATTCATTTATGCAGTTTTGTGGTTTCTTTTGGTGTTGATTTCCACTTTCGTGGCACTATGATCTATTAATACAGAGGAGAGATAATTTCAATTTCTTTGTATTTTCTTAAGCATGTTCTATGAACTAGTATGTGATCAATTTTGGGGAAATTGCTGTGGACCTCAGAAAAAAGTGTGATTTCTTGTAATATCTACACTCTGTAGATATTGACTAAGTCCATTTTTCAAAGGTTTGGTTCAGCATTGATAATTCTTTTTTGATTTGTTTTCTTCATTGTCTTTTTCTAGATTATCTTTCAGAACTTTTTGCAGTGCCGGTCAAGAATTTCTTCAGGTGTACCTCATCAGGAAAGTATCCCTTTCTCCATCAATTTTAAAAGATAATTTCATGAGGTACATCAATCTAGGTTGGAGGTTGTGTTCTCTTAGGGCTTGAAATATTTCACTCAAAGCTCTCCTTGACTTGTGGGTTTGTGAGGGAAGATATGCTGTGATTCTGATGGGCTTTCTTTTATAGGTGATTTGTTTCTTTTCTCTAACAGCTTTTAATATTCTGTTCTTAGGTTGATTTTCTGGAATCTTGACTATTATATGTCTTGATGTAGGGTTATTTTTTTTCTGATCATGGCTAATTGGAGTTTAGTATGCCTCTATTATAGGTATGTCAAATTCTTTTTCCCTGCTTGGGAAGTTTTCTGCCACTACTTATGTGAATAGGTATTTTTATGACCTTTGTATTATCTTCTGACTTTTCCTTGATTCCAAGCAATCTTACATTACTCTTCTTTAGCTCATTCAGCAGCTGTTGAATTGATTTTTTTTGGCTCCTTGTTACTTTGAAGAAATTCTTCATTTTATGATTACTAACCACAAACCTCTCTTCTAGATCTGGTATACTACCTTCACATTGCTTGATTCTGCTGCATATACTTAAGATAGAATTTCAAACCTCCTGGATATCTGAACCTGTTTCACGGAATCCAGTCCTTTCTTATGTTGGTTATGCATGATTTTTATCATTTTTCTAAATGCCTCAATTTTTTATCTATATCTGCTTTAGACTCACTGATGGTATCCTTCATATTTGTCAACTCTTTAGTTATTTGTGAAATTATTACTGACATTTTTTCCCAGAGCCTCATTCATTTGTTTCATTATTTCCACTCCTACCATTTCAGAAAGTTCAACTGAATGACTTTTGATTTCTTTTACCTCATTGTCTCCTGGATTTGCCTTACGTAAGCTGTGGGTCTGGGGTTGGATAATGCTTCTTTGCCTTCTCATTTTCTATTTTTTAAAATTTGTTTTCTGCATTGATGATTGGAAATTGCTTATGGTAAGTAGCTTTAGTACTAATACTGAGACAACCTTAGGAAGCGCCTATTTTTCAGAGTTGTCTTCTAGGTGTAGCTGGCTTTTGTCTTTTGAGTCTCTGTCCCAAGCTCCTGCCTCTTCAAATTATTAGGAATGAGAAGTTGCTGCCTACTGGATTTTCAGTTAGGTTCTTTGGTACTGTATTATTTATGATCACACCATACAATCTCAACATTGGCATGCTAGGAAGAGCAACTTGTCACCATAACTACAACACCTTGGCAAAAGTAGTACAATGAGTAATAACAATACTATCAAGCACAGTCTAGAAAATAACAACCTGTAGTAACTCTTAATTTGCAGTTCTAACCATAGGTACAAGATTTATACATATATATCAAAATATAAAACAAACCAGAAATGTATACATAGTAAATGCCACCTCAATAGACTGATTTTACCCTTGGGGAGAAAAATTAAAAGGCATAAGAAGAAAAAGTAGAAAAATTAAAGAAGTAAAAGAGATTAGAAGCAAAACTAAAGGACAAAGGAAGGTTATCCAAGCTTTAGGAAACTGTTGAAGAAGACAGGAGGGGAAAAAGAAGGAAAAATAAAGAATTAAACAAAATTAATAAACTAAAAATAATGTTCACACTCATAAAAAAAACTAAATAATCCAAAAAGAAGAAAGAAAAGAAAAGAAAAACAGCAAAGAGATTAAAAAAAAGAAGACAAAAGAAAAAGGAATGAGATTTCTTTGTGATTTCAAGCCTGCGATTATCTTCTGAGGTCTACATTTTTTGTGGTAGTGTCCAGTTCAGGATGTGTTTCTGCTCTCACTGGTAAACAAATGTGGCAGGCAGAGCCCAGATCCAACCTGGATGGTCCCAGCAAGCTTGCAGTAGGAATCTGACAGGGTGCTGGATAATTCCAGCAAGCCCACAGTAGAAATAGGATGAGGTTCTGGTTCTGACACTTTCAACTCCACAGAAGTTCTGAATAATTCTGAACTCTGGTTGTGGGGTTGGGGGAATATAACACTCTGGGTGTTTCTTTACAGCCTGAACTTGGCTTCCTGACCCTGGATGTTTCCCACAGTTGTGGGTCACTCAGTCATTGTGAGTCCTGAAAGGAAGCCAACCGAGGCTTTCTCTGAGTCCTGGGTTCAGCTGGGCCCTCCGTAAAATGGCATATGACCAAGTACCCACTACAGAAGATGTTTAGACTCAGCTGGTGTAGTTGTTGTAGTTCACAGCATCCACTGCTCCATTCCACTGGTTCATTTCTCTGTGGGAGCCTCTCAAATCACCCAGTTTCACTGTGTCTCTGTAGATTCAAGCCTCCTCTCTCATGCTATAAGTCAGGAATCAGAAATAAAGTGCAGCTCTCCATGTCCTTTTTCTGCATTGAGGTCTGTCTGTTCATTTCCAGTATGGGCTCCAATTCTGCCTTCAGATCCTTCCTGGGTCCCTTGGATCCACCTCTCACCTTCATTTCTTCCCCAAATTGTTATAGTTCAGTGTGTGTATTCTGAACCTAGGAGTGGTTGATTTGCTGCTGTTTGCCACTCCACTATCTTCCCAGAACATTTGAGATATATTAGAGATGGAGGGTCTACAGAATTTAAACAACTGGATCTTAAGAAAGAGGGATGAGAGGACTCCAAATTTCTATAAAGGATAAACTTGAGACATTTGTAGGTAAATGGACACACCTTGAGACCATACTCATAAGTGAAATAAATCAGACAGACATGTGTAAATTCCATATTGTTTCTCTGGTGTGAGAAAACACTTTGGTAAAGTGTAAATAGAAACCAAAATGTATAATAAACATTGTGAAATAGGAAGAAAATATTCAAGTGGGAAAGGGAACTGGGGAGGGGGGAGGAAGAAAGGAGGGAAGGGAAAAGAAAAAAGAAAAGAAAGAAAAATGGAAACAAAGCTTTTGTAAATAAGGAGGGGAGAGGGAAGGGAATGGGGAAAGAAGAAGAAGCAAGGTATACCTTATACAGGTACAAATTCCCTATGATGAATGTGATCATTATGTATATCTAAAGTGAAATAAACATAAAATTATTATTATTATTATTATTATTATTATTATTATTTTGCAGGACTAGGGATCGAACTCATAACTTCACGCCTGCCAGACAGGCACTTAAGCCATTGAGCCAAACTCCTGGCTAAAATTATTTTTTTAATGACAGAAATTGATAGTGCTATAATTTACTGAGGTAAGGAAAACTGGGGGAGAACTAAAGTTTGTTTCAGGTAGTAGAGCTTCTATATGATGAATTTGACTTTGAAAACACTGAATTTGAAGCATGTATGAGATATACAAGTGGAGATAACAAACAGTAATTTTGGTGTATCGTTTTGGGGCTCAGAAGAAAGAGACAAGAAGTTCAGAAGCATGTGCCTAAAGATGTAAATAGAGGTCATAAAAGTAAACAGGAGGGAGAGACTCAAGCGATTAAGGGCAGCTCTGTAATATCACAACAAACATTTAAATGTTACATGGAAGGACTATAAACAGGGATGGAGAATAAATAGTCAGAGGGACAGAAGGAAACCCAGTACAGTAAGGGTTATGCAACCAGAAGAAAAAAGAGTACATTAAGAATAAGGGCAATCATCTATAGTGAATGCTGCTGAGTTGCCAGGAAGAGTGTATTTAACAATGTAACCATCACTGTGACCTTATCAAGAGCTATTTCAGTGGAGTCTTGTGGGGCAGAAGACAGATTGGAGTGGGATGAGGTGAAGAAATGGAGACAGAGATGTAGATAATTCGAGAAATATGTGTTTAATGGTAGGAGTAAGGTTGTTCAGTAACTGAGGGATGCTGAGGGATCCAGAAGAGTTCGGTTTGTCTGCATATTTAAAAATTGGAAAAACTAAACATGTTTAAAAGCCAAAGTAGGAGTATAGTAGAGAAGGAACAAGCAGTTAACCAGTAGTACAAGTCTCCTAGACTTCTAACAAATAGAGATGAGATCCAGAATACAAGCGAAGAATTATCTTTTAACAGAAAGGATATCTTTCCATGATGTCATGAAGGAGAAAGAAAAAAGTTTCTTTCCTAACCTAGTGTTCCCTAGGCTAGGATGTACAGTTGTCTCTAGATTTAATGATAGAGGTTTGGAGGTAGAGTTGAAGAGGTGATAAAAAAAATATTTGCTGACACCAGAGGGAGGGAGGATGATAAAAATGAAGCTTGAAAAGATAAATTTTGGTCATGTTCTCTGTATGACATTTTCTTCTACAGCTAGCCCATGAATATTAAGAGATAGTGTAATGCAATGGTTAAGAACATGAGATCTAAAACAAGAGTGTCTTGGTATGAACTTGGTTCCACCACCTGTGGTATCTGTATGTCTTTGGCTAGATCGCTCAACTCTTCTGTCCTCATTTTCCTCATCTGTGAAGAAAGGATCATAATTTTACCTACCTTTCATTTTATTTTGAAAATAAATGAGCTAATACACACAAGAGGCTTAGAATAGTTCCTAAGAAATAATAAGCACACTAGTATTGCTTTCATTATTAAAGTTCTCCAAATATTACCTGAGTTATTTTCTCATCACATTACACAGAGATGCAAAAAAGCAATTCTTAGGTATGAGGAAGATGGAAATTTTCTTCCAAAAGTTCATATTTTAGTTTTCTAACTAGATTAAAAATATAGCAGGAATTTGACGTTTGCTTCTACTTTTGTTATATATAACCATAATTTTTACATCCCAGGAAATCAGCGAATATCAGTATAACCCAGTAGGGAGGAATTGGTCCATAGAGGATGGCATTGAGGGCAGTTTCTAATGAGGAGCCTTGAGGATTGTGTCCTGAGCCCTAGGGTGAATCTTTTTCTAAAACCAGAAGCAAAGACAACAAAACCAGCCCTCTTTTCTATCTTTGTTTTTTTGTATTGGGAGGAGAAATGCTTTAAATTATGGCTGGAAAAATCACCAGCATTTTAAAGTAAATAAAGTACAACTGTTTCTTTCTGGAATAACTTTGAAAACAGCTACAAAATATCTGGGTAAGTTCCATAGGAGAGACCTCAAACCCAAACATAAATATTTGCTAAGCATGTTCACTGCAAGACTGTTGAGCCAAATTAATGCCTTGAATATAAAAGTTGAAAGACTGATAGACACATGCTTGGTTGTAAAAGATGGAGAGAACTGATATGATGCCTTGAAAGACAGATCAGAAATGTGGGCTGTCAAACATTGCTAATACAGTCTGCATTAATGAAAAGTTTGATTGCATGTATGTAATAATATGCCATTTTATTATTTTCAGTACATTCTGTACATGTGAAATGGCTAAGTGTTGCCTAGTAGAGGTCCCACCAGGGCTGATCTTGCCTGATTTATAATTAGTACATTTATTTGTTAGTATGCAAATGAGTACTGCTATGGTACTTAGGAAAAATTGTGTTATTAAATAAGCGTAACATTCTTTTTGTAATCTGGCTGCAACAATTCATTAGTGCTACCAGTATCTTTTTTTCATAGAAGGTACAAACCTAACCAGTAAAATTTGTGAATTTACACAATGTTAATCAATGTTTGTTAGTCAGGAAAGGTGTTATAAAGATATGGAAGGCCTGTAAGTAAGTAACAACCATGTAAAATGGATCTCCAAACAACATATAGAACAGTTCAGATAAGTTACAAATAAAAATAAGCAAAAACAAAGCTCCCCATTTTGTAAGCCTATTTGTTCTAATTTAGACTCACATAGATATGGCAAAAAAATGTGCTTTGGAGTCAAAATTCAAAGTCCAGTTCCAGCATTTATTAGCCATGACTTTGGCTGAGCAAGCTCTCATGTGCTGGCGTATAGGTGAGGCTGAACAGACATTAATTACTGATTCTACTTGCACCCGCACACATATATGAAAACATCAGCAATATTGACATACGGTAGCCTAGTGGTTAATCAAGATGGCTCTGAAGTCCCACTGCTGAGCTCAGAATCCTGACTCCACTACACTGACTTTTTATCAAGTTGATCAACTTACCTTCTTCATTTGCTGATTTCCTCTTTGTAAATTTTGCATTTTATCTCCTAAGATTGCAGTGGATATTTGTTAAGACAATTCACATTAAGCACTTAGCACCACACTGACTACAACTTAGTAATCCTTGGACAAGGGATATAGCTCAGTGGCATAAGTGCCTGCCTGGCAAGCGCAAGGTCCTGAGTTTGATTTCCAGTACAAAAAAAAAATCATAGTAAGCCTTAAAAAGCCCTAAATAAATGTTAACTCTTAAAGTGTTACCCATAAACTTTCTTCATTCTGGCTTATACCCAATCAATTCCACTATAGGTGATCTGGTAAAGGACACTATCAGTGAGCTGGTTAAGGACACTAAACCCTATTTTCATGTTATGTAAGTCAATGGACATTCCTAGATGAGTTTCCTGCTGTTAATGTAAATGACCACTTCCTCATTGTTGAAATGTAAAAGAAAGGAAAGATTTAAGGAAGGCATAAGAAGGAAGCAAATTACTTATAGGATAAATTTTTTTATCTGATGCAGGCAGAGGACTGTGGATTCTCTGTCTCTGGAGTATTATAAAGTGATCTGTTAAATCTTTGCAGGCATATTGGGTATTCCCCTACCAAAGACAGGGACTGGTTTGGATCTTCTCTAGAGTTTTCTTTTTGCCTTTAGAGTCTGTGATTCTTCCCAATTATTGAGTGAGAACAGATACTATTTGTGCAGCAATGCCTAAAATAGGCCTGGATATTTTACATGTGTTGCTACAATCCTCACAATACCCCTGTACAACAGATAATCACCCAGTTTTCTTTTTTTGTTTGTTTGTTTGGTTGGTTGGTTGGTTGGTTGGTTTTGAGTGTGTGTGAGGGTTTTTGTTTTGTTTTGTTTTGCTTTTTGAGACAGGGTATTGCCATGTAGTTCAGGCTGGCCTTGAACTCACTATGTAGCCCAAGCTGTCTCAAACTCACAGCAACCTTCCTGTGTTGGCTTCCTGAGGGCTGGGATTAGGTGTGTGTGCCACCATCCCCGGCAACCTCCCAGTTTTTACTGTTGATGAAACAGGCTCAGATGAAGACATGGAGAGATTGCATTATAAATCCAGAATATTCACTTTCTTATGTATTCACTCATTCTTATTTAAACCCAACCAATATTATTTGATCTCTTCTATGTGCCAGGCATTGTCTTTAGTGCTGATGTACACACTGAGCACAAAAGATAAAATCAACACCTTTTTGAAACTGATGTTTTAGTAGAGGGAGAATATAATCCAAGACTGTCTGACTCCAAGGACTGATTCTAGTCTCTTGTCTCACAGAATGCACTGATGGGCTTTTTTGTCTTGTTACCATTTTACAGTGAAGTTGAATTTTTCCCTTTTCGGCACAGCAGTGCCATGCACCAAGGAAACCAAACTACCGTCTCTGAATTTTTTCTCCTGGGACTCACAATGGGATCTGAACAGCAGCAGATCATCTTCACGCTGTTTCTATGCATGTATCTGATCACTATGGTAGGAAACTTACTTATCATCCTGGTCATTGTCAGTGACACTCACCTCCACAGTCCCATGTACTTCTTTCTTGCCAGCCTATCCTTCGCTGACATATGCTTCACAACAACAACAGCCCCCAAGATGTTGGCAGACATTCACAGCCAACATCCAACCATCTCCTTTGAAGGATGCCTTACTCAAATGTATTTTTTTATGCTCCTGGTAGACCTGGACAATTTCCTCCTGGCGGCCATGGCATATGATCGGTATATTGCCATCTGTCACCCATTACGCTATGCTACTTTACTGAATCCCAAGCGCTGTGCCCTTTTGGTTGTGATTCCATGGGTTGTCTCTAACCTTGTCTCAGTACTGCATCTCAGTCTGCTGAGTCGCTTGACTTTCTGTGATCAAATAGAAATCCCTCATTTTTTCTGTGACCTGGAACCGATATTAAGGCTTGCTTGTTCAGATACCAAAATCAACCACTTGATGGTCTTAACCATTGGGGGAGAAGTTATTTTCTTCCCCTTCGCTTTCATTCTTGTAACCTATGCTTTTATTGGCAGCACTGTGCTTAGGGTTCCATCCACCAGAGGAAAGTGGAAAACATTCTCTACATGTGGCTCTCATCTCTCTGCTGTGTCCCTTTTTTACGGATCCATTGTTGGAGTCTACTTTCTCCCTTCTTCTGCCTACTCAGCAGAAAGGGATAAGGTAGCTGCTGTCATGTACACAATTGTAACTCCCATGATGAATCCCTTTATCTATAGTCTAAGGAGCAAAGACTTGAAAAGGGCACTGAGGAGACTATTTAACAGCAAAAGCTTTTTCTGGAATTGGTGAACTTTGCCATGAGAGACATCTTTACCAATTTCTAGAACCAGTATAACTAAGCAGAGAATCTAAAGCCTTGGGCTACTGCACTCACTTAGCAGTTTCCTTCCCATCTACTTCCTGCCTGAAGTCTGGTCTCAAAGCTTTATATTGGACTCATGTTATCACTATGAAAAAACATATTAACAAAGCAAAATACTCCTTTATTCCAGTCTTCACCACTTAAATACAGAGTTTTCCTGAAATAAACACATGAGTGGATATTCAGTGCTATACAACAGATGCCTCACTTTTGTTTGTGTCTCATTTCTCCCTTTATCAAACCTTAAATATTAAATTTTCAATGATCTGGATTTGAAATGTTTCCCAATATTCTCCTGTGTTCAAAGGCAGAGATTTTGAAAGCTAATTGGATCATGGGGACACTAAACTCAGCAGTGGTTTAATTCATTGATGAGTACATAGATAAAGGGACCGTTTGGAGGTGAAGCCTAGTTGGAAGAGATGGGTCACAGCGGCATGACCTAGAAGAATATATTCCTGTCTCCATTCCCTTTGTCTCCTTATCTCTGGCTTTTCTTTGCCAGTTCCCTATTTCTTGGCTGACATGTCTACATCTTTCCTCCACCATGCTCTTCCACTATGGCATTTCTGACCTGGAGACAGTGACCGTGGACTGAAACCCCTGAAACTGTAAGCCAAAAGAAACCTTTTCTCCTTGAAATGGATTATGTAAAAGTATTTTGTCCCAGAGATCAAAAAGTTGACTAATACAGTATATAGGAAAAGAAGGAAGGGTGGAAGGAAGGAAGGAAGGAAGGAGGAAGGAAGGAAGGAAAGAAAGAAGGAAGTAAAGGAAAGTGATGATGATAGCTTAAAATATCTTATGAATACCAAGATACAGTTCACAACTTTCAAACAAGAACTCGATTCCTTCTATAACCTTTTGAAGTAAATATGTTAGTGTTTCAGTGAGCCAGTTGATGAAAAATATGTACCAGGAGACCAAAACAATGAAGAGACAACCATCTCTCTAGTCCTGCTACCCCGTCAGATAAAACTCTTCAACATTTAAGATTTTCTACCTGAACTCACACACATTTCCAGAAATATGAAACATCACTCACTACTCCCTACACCATCCCTGGCAAGCTCTACAATTTAGCTACCCTGACCATTTTGTCATTCCTTCAGCAGCCTATGGATTTACATGGCTCTTCTCTCTGTACATAGTATGTCCCTCCTTGGAATATCTGTCCAACTCTCACTTCATAAAGACATTCAATACATTTTAAAGGCTCCATGTCACATGTCACATGCTCTGTGAACTGTTTGATATTTCTCACATCTTTCTAGATGCATCACTGACATCTTTTCTTTAAACTTCATAGAAATTTTTGAATTATTTTTATCTATTTTTATACTCAAAATTGAACCCAGATCCCCATGTGTGCCAAGCACACTACCACTGATCTAAATGTCCCCAACCCCTAGCATAATGATGAATAGTTCATGTAGTATATTATATAATTTAACACAATGAATTTTGGTAGCTAGATATTTGTTTGCATCATCCAAAATGCTTTGAGCTCTTGAGGAATAGGGTATGATTGTGTTATATTAAGCTTTGTAGATCTATCCTGAAAGTAATGCTTAGAACACAGAAGGTGCTGCATGAGATGAATCAAATAAAGAAATTATTTTTAAAAACAAAAACCTTAGTATCAATTTATCTTCCATTCACTTCTTGAGTAGTCCTAGATGAAGCAGTTAATGGCTCTGAGATTCAGAGTCCCACTCATGCAATGTATGAATTAGTTAAACTAACTTATGCTTCTTGGCTATCCCCTTACTCATGTAGGACACTGCAGTTAAAACACTTGGATATGGAATACTGTGGAAGCATTAGGTTAGAGAGGTGCCAGAAATCCAAAAGAAAGCAAGAGAGCCATGAAGTCAGGAATTTTAAACATATGTAAAAATATTAAGGCTTGAGGTATACAAGGGTTTTATGTGGGTACAAAACTTAACACATTATGCCTGCAACCTTTGATGCCTTGTCTTTATAATAACTTATTTGATGTTTCAATAAGCTTCAGGCTTTTCATGCACCTGTTGCCATCAAAATGTATCTTGCTGAGTTCCACTGTCCAGGTTTAATGAAAATGACTCTTTTTTATGGCACCTTCCAAGACTAGGTTTGTGGTTTTGTAGTCACACAGGCACCAGAATTGTCTAGTCACTGTAGTTTTCAAACATGCTAATCACAAAAATATCTATGATTAAACAACAAAGATATTGGAATGAGAACATTTGAGAAATTAAGAGCAAGAATTTAAAAACATGGAAAAATTTCACATTGCCATGAGATTTTTATTTCATTTTACAGAAATGTCAGTGTATGAAAATGTAAGACATAAAAAATAAAAGGCTAGTCATTTAACAATTTGAAGAGCACTAGATAACTCCTTCTCCTCCTCCTTTTCCTTTGTAAGCTTCATCATAAAATCCTAAATAAGACTCTGTATGAAAAATACCTTTTTAGCCAATGCAATTTGGATTTGATACTGGTCAGTTAAATTTAAAAATCAATTAAAGCAAAGGGTTACTAAATATTGTCCCCAATGTAAACATACCTTTCATACCTTATTTTACAGAAAAAATGTTTTTGAACTACTTCATGAAAAATATATTCCTTAACTAATCTTTGGATGTAAGGTCAATACCTTTTACTGTGTATTGACTGAATTCTGTGTAATTATTCTTAGATAAACCTTGCCCATAATACATCAGATTTGACTTTCAATATTAGTTTCTTTATAATGCAACAAGAACTTAAAAGACACTATGAAAGAAAGCTAAGTGTCTGATCCTTCATGGGTAGTTTTCAATCCCCTATCTTTTATATCTACCTTTGTTGAATATTTTTTCCAAGCATTTAAGGTATTTTGCATAGAAACACCTTCCCTTTGCTTCCATTTTGCATTGATTCATATACATTTAATTAATCTTAGCCTACATTAAAAAAAGTGCAAATAACACAAACAGGTTGGGGAAAAACAACTGATGCCTGCTAAGGTAATCCAGAATTGATGGCATAGAACCATCATAGTGTGGACATATTCAAGAATAGCCAACTTGCTATATGTATGTATTAGTGTATGGCTACTGGCCACAGAGTTTTGCACAGCGTGTAGGTAGTGCCTTTAATCTAGAGAATTTACATTAAGATCAATCAAAGAAGAGATTTATGTATATTAAAAAGAGATAAGAAGATCCACCTGAATTGCAGCTAAGGTGAGGGACCTGAAGACCTGCTCTTTCAGTTACTGCTTGTTTTATATTGGGTCATATGTAGAAATTTGGTCTCTAATAGAAATCAAGAATTGTTTTAGTGGCTAATACAAGTTTCTTATGCACTGTAGATTACCTCTTCTCCTCCCAGTCATCATCCAAACCACTCAGGATTCTTGGTAGAGGAAAGGAAGTAATAGGACGGATCATTGCTACACACACTCCCCAAAACGCTTTAGTCCAAGTAGTACTATAAGTTCAGAGGAGGCCAGAACAGATCATCTCTGGCCAAAAATAGTGAGAAAATGACAGACAAATCTTCTCCTGTAGTACCTGAACCACAGATGCGACTAACAAAGACAAGACCCTGATTCTATGCTGATAATTTTGGAGGCAAGTGGTATTTTGGAACTTGTAGCTTCAAGAAGACAGAGACTGTGCTTCACTCGATTCTGAGAGCCTGCTCTCCACCCTGATGCTTTTCCCAGTAGGAACTTAAACTATTTCTAAAATGAATACGTAAAGCTTACTGGGAGTCCGAGATCTTGGGTAAGATTATGCTTAAGTCTGGGGCCTGAGATAAACCAATTACAGCATCTGATCTCCAAGTAGCCAAAGCTTCAGCAAATCTGATTGCAAGTTCCATGGTCAAAACAAATTCATTTGTAGATAAGGTCAATAATGACTTATAATGTATGATTTGACAGGCTTCAAAAATATAAAAAGGAGGCATAAGTTATAAGACACAGTTATAAGATTGCATATGAAGAAATGAGGAAACTCAAAGCCTTTATTATAAATAAATTTACTCATGATGCTCTCAATATTAGATAGAGAAAATGGATCCCACCTCTGAAAATTATAGTCTACAACAAGCCACTTTGATGCAGACCACTAAGTAAAAAAAGAAAAATACACAAATTAAATATGCTGCTAAATGAATGATATTTTTATACCTTGAATCAGCAAAGGTGAAGAATTAGCAAATAGAAGAATTTTTAGACCCAGAGTCAGGAGGATGTGAGTTTTTGTCCTACTGCCTCCTATTCTTAGTTCTATGACCTTGGACAAGTCATTTTATTTTGTTAACCTCAATTGTACATGTGAAAAATAAGGTTAAAATAACTGTCTTTGTAATTTGCTTCATGGATTAAATAAAATATTTGTTGTACATGATCTAGCACAGAATTCATGTTTACTAAATGTTTAGTACCTCTCCTTGTTACTTACATGTTTAAACTTTGAAGACCTCAAAAGACACTAGCCCCCAGGAAACTTACCTCTAGTAGGATAGGTATTTAGAAATCTGTCCAAAAGAAGAAAAGAGGATGGCCCGATATCAAAAATAGACATAGAAGAAAAATGCAAGAGGTACATGAAGACTTAAGGAAATTTCATTTCAACATAATATGGTTCTGCATCAAACATTAAGAAAAAGAAGACATTTCTCAGCATCTCCTTGTGTAGTTCTTATTCAGACTGATCGCAAACATTATAAATACACCACTCTCATTTTTCTAAAATAGATGATGGAATTTAACAAAGGAATTGTTATGATGTAGAGAATGAACATGACCTGGGCTCAGTCCAAGCAACAGTTAGAAGAAGGCCCCATAGAATAGAATGACAGAGATAAGTTGTGAAAAAAAAAAAAGTGAGAAAGACTTTGGCTTCAACTGCAGTGGGTAGTATCCCCAGGAAAAAAATGATGTTGAACATATACAACATGAGATCACCAGTAGAGAGCTCAGTTGAATGAAGTCCTTAAAGAAGAAAAACAAGTAATTCATTATGGAGGTGAGCAAAAGATAATCATGAATAGGAAACTGTAAAAAAGAAGTTGCTGATGCTTTGGACTCATGAAAGCTAAGTAGAAAGACCAAACCCCCAAAACGTATTGTGCCAAACTCCATGCATGGAGCATACAACCACAAATTGGACACAAACTTGGGACATAGTAACTGAATACAGCAAGAGATAAAGGATTGTGATGTAAAGTGAAGAAGACTAGAAGATAGTGTTCAGTAGTCACAAGCAGCAAAACAGTTGGTATTTGGATCACATAACAGGAGGAGGGAATAGACTTATCTGGCAAAAATTACCAGCACCTTGGTGACTGTGACAAGGCACAAATAGAACTACATGAAAGCTATTCACAGGAAGAGTAAAGCATAGTTTGTAATGTAACTAATAAGGAGAAGCATCACCAACTAAAGGTTTCTTACTAGAGGGAGTGTGTCTACCTCCAAATGGTACGCTTTGAATTGGGGAACATATGTGCTTCTAGATAAAACAAATTCTGTCACCAAATTTTGTCGGCAAACTGATCTTCTCGTGCATGTTTGGATACAACTGCTGCATCTTATTAGCTCAAAAGAAAAACGTTTTGTTAGTAGAAATAGCAACAGAATTTCTGCACAAGCACACATATGTTCAGATATACAACATAGTTGTGAAGATAGGGAGATAATGCCTTGATATATACACTGTTGTTAATACAAGAAGGAAGGTCTTTATTTATGGAAGTCTGGAGCACGGACTTTCCTTCAGATCTTATTTGAGAAAACAGTAATTAAATTGATATATGATTTCAACCAGTTCATTCCATTGTCCAATCAATAGTTCTATAGCCTCTCACCTTTCCTACATAGAACATAACCTGATGTTTTATACACAATAGATGCTTTGAGAAATGTTCTTATAATTTGGCTAATGCAATCAGGCAACTAACCCCAAAAAGTCACCCAAAAGAAGGAACCAGGTTTAGTACAAAAGCATTAATTGTAAAGGTCACAGCATTTTCTAATTTACTGGTATTTTGTATATTCCAGCCTGTAGATACAATTACATGGTTTCTAAAGTTCATTAACTCATTCCATGTACATTTATCTATGTCCCTCTTAGGTCATGTAATGCTTTATGTTTTTTTTAGATAGTGGCACAAATATAAAATATACAATTGCTGCCGTGAAAGAGCTCACAGGTTAGAGGCAAAGATGATTGCAATAAGGGGAAGGAAGCCCATGTAAAGAAGTACATGAGCACGGAATCTAGATAAAAAGTGACTACATCTACAGTCTGTATGTGAGGATTTGAGATCCAGTAGTTTAACACTTCCAGGATCTCAAATTGATGTTCTTATTCCTTTAGAATGGTATCATTTAGTGTTACAATGTTTGCTAATTCAACATGATCATGGAACTGAAGTTCTCATTGTTCTCTGACTTTGTCACACAATACTTTTGTACATAGTACTGTACATCTGCTAAAATCTTAAACTTGCCAAGCATGCATATTTCCTTTTTTATCTCCTTATCTTTCTCATTTTCTTTTCTTTTTCCTCCTTTTGTGTGTCTATGGTACTGAGGGTGGAACCTAGGGCCACAGAAATGCCATGCAAGCATTCTACCACTTATCTACATCCCCACATTTTTTTGGGGGGTGGGGGGTGAAATACAGGGAATCAAACTCAAGACCTTGTGCTTTCCAGGCAGACGCTGTTCGCTGAGCTATATCCTTGGTCTTATTTTTTTTAATTTTATTTTTGGACAGATTCTTATCAAGTGGCCCAGGCTGGATTCAAACTTGCAATCCTCCTGCTTCAATGTCACCAGCAGCTAGAATTTCAATACTGCACAACCATATCAACATTAGGCAGTTGTGGCACACCTAAAAAAAATGTCCTCAAGCACTCATTTGAGACTTCACTTGAAGGCATTTTGTGTAACAGGAACAATGTGACAGGAACACAAAGTAATGGAGATGAACCTGTAACCAAAAGACAAAAATAGGCTATATTTCTGAGAGGGGACTAGAAAGCTAAGAGGGGAAAAAAAGATGTATTTGCTTTGCACTTCACAGTGGTCAAAGGAAGCTTTTGATAACAGTCTCATAGTAGGTCAATTAATTTAAGCACCCCTCTGAAAATGGTGTTTTATAATGTAATTTTAAATACAGAGCACAGAGATGCTTGATTTGAAATCTCACAGGTCAATCAAAGAAGAAAGTTCAGTGGAGACTATAGTATCTGCAAGACAAGTTCTCAACTGTGGCTACTCATCTGAATTCCATGTGCCGATAGTAGGACTCCACACTAGTGCTGTTTTTCCAGAATCTCTGCATGCAGGCCTTCATCACAGATTTTTTGGTTTGAGGAGTAATCAGATTTATCGACAGATGACCTTCATCCTAACTAGAACCCGATTTAAGTGAACAGTGAGGGCAAATGATGTATATCTGTGGCACTACTACTTTTTTTTTTTTTTTTTTTTTTTTTTTTTTTTTTTGCGGTACTGGGGATTGAACTCACAACCTCTCTCGCCTGCCAGGGCAGGCGCTTAAGCCACTGAGCCAAATTCCCAGCCCTGGTTTTTTGAGGCAGGGTCGCACTGTGTAGCTCAGGCCAGCCTTGAGCTCGCGTTGTAGGCCAGGCCGGCCTCGAACTCACAACGCTCCTCCTACCTCAGCCTCTCGAGTGCTGGGATTAAAGGCGTGTGCCACCACGCCCGGTGGCACTACTACTTAATGATTTAAACATGTGACATTTCCATCAACTTCAGAAGTTCTCCTGCCCCATCCCAGTCAGTTCATCTACCTTTAGGCCTAAAAAACTACTGATCTACATTCTGTCAAAATATGCTAATTTACCTCGAAATTCATAAGTAAATTAATTCAGAGTACCCCACTTATATTTTGCTATATTTTATTTTCATCTATTTATTTACTTTTTTTTCAGTACTAGAGATTTAAACTCAGTAAACTATATCTGTACTCCCTTTCATTTTTCATTTTGAAATGGAGACTTGGTAAGTTGCTAAGTCACACAGACTGGGCTCTAATTTGTCTTTCCTCTTCCCTTAGCCTCCTAGATTGCTGGGATAACAGGCATACACCACCACATCACACATATTTTTTACGGAAGTTTCCACAAGTATTTATGATATGCCATCAATGTTTGGGATATAGAAGCTCCCATGCTGGACAGAGTTAAAGACAACAAGTAGGAGCTGGGTATAAACCAAAGTGTTTGGATTCTAGAAGTATATATATGTATGTATGGATAGATAGATAGATAGATAGATATAGATAGATATATAGATATATATATATTTAGATTGAGTTGAAAATTCATCCTCCTAAAATTCCTGTGGTTCAAAACTGAGGGTCCTGAAACACTACTGGATAAAGATTGAGATTCATATTTAATTACATTTTGGAATCTTGTAATGTGTCCATTTTTACATCAGTGAAACACTTGTCTCTTAGTTTCATTGTTAAATGCAAGATCCCCCTCTCCTTTTAAAATTTTACCCCTAAAGGAGGTCAACCAGACAATACAGCATACTATTTAACAGAATAAGAATAAAATGCAGAGGAGAATTGAGGCTACATTCTAACAGACTCTGCTGTGATCACCATAATAAGGCCTATTGGCATGAGCTGAATCAGTAAGTGCCTATAGAAGGCCAATTACCCGTTGTCATGGAGCAACAGTCTGGACTCTGTGAGTATCTCCATGGATATCTCACTCTTTGTTCTCAAGATTCCCCATTTGCAAAATAAGGAGATTAAAGCACATGCTTTCAAAGGTTGTTTGTGACACAACATTCTGGGATTCTGTTTTAGTAAAGTTCTTGTTAAATCATTACCTAACAGCAATGCTTAATCTCCCTTTACAATGTTTGTGAGAAAAATGCAATCAAAAATCAAAATCGGTCAGACTATTTTGTGAGTTCAGGTTATCCTACCTCTAAGGAGGACAAAAAACACTTGTGTCAGGAATAATATCTTAATGTGGACTCCTTTTTCTTACAAATAAATGTGTTCTTTGAGCATTATGTTGTACAGTGTACTATCTTTAATATCCCTTCAGGAGTCATGCAGAAAGCCAAACAAGATGTCAAACTTTATTTGAAGAAATTATACCACCAAGTAGTTGTCTTGGCTTTGCATCTTTTACTTGTAACCATTCAAGAAAGGGAAAGGCTTACAGAAATAACATTAGCTCAATGTTTTGAATGTTTATGGGTAAGAGCATATTCTTCTCTTCTAGGGAAAAACAAAACAAAACAAAACATTGAGCTAATGTTATTTCTGTAAGCCTTTCCCTTTCTTGAATGGTTACAAGTAAAAATAATGTATGTTCACAGTTAAAGAAAGGCCTGATATAGAAAACTTGGCTAGCTTAGGTTTTAAATTTTTCATATATGATGAATCAAAATGTAAAAAAAAATTCTGATGATATTGTTATCATATATCATAGCATACAGATTGATGAAAATTTTTCCAACTTTTAAAACACAAAGAATGCTTAAGGAAGAATAAAAGCCATGGTTCTATTGAAAGTAGAGTCACATGTATATGAACTTAAACTGTTGAAATGCCAAAACCAAAAGTTCAAGACATTCAGGAACGCTTTGTGGGAAACAAGACTTTCCAAGTTAAAAAAAGAAAACATTTAAAGGATAGAAGTTTCATTTTGCACATGGACACCTGTGTATGTGTATGGGCACCTTCTCAAAGAGAAGGTTAAGGGCTGCTTCTAGCAGATAGGAAAGAAAGATGAGGCAGGCATTTCTGCTTCCAGACAAACTGATACTCACCCTGACACCCTTAAAAAAATGTTACCACAGGCCCCTAAGGGAGAAGTAGGGGACAAGTCAGGGAATGCAAGTGCTCAGCACCAGCCCAGGGGACATTCTGACCCTGGGGAGGTTGGGGGGACTGTTCCTTTGCATTTGGGTGCCCAGCTACCCCAACTCTCCCTCTGACCACTCAGGCTCTGTCTCTTGAGAGAACCGCTCTTGCAGAAAGCCTCAGGATCACACTCACTTAGGGCAAAGGCTCCTCCCAGTTCCAGGGCCCTTCTGGCAATGGCTGGGGCTGTGCAGAGGAGGAGAGGGGGAGGGGAAGTTAAGTGTGTTGTTGGGGGTGGGTAGTGTGCCCCTTCCTGGGGCTCTCACAGGGAATCTAGTTGAGGAGTCTGGTGCCACTTGGAAGGGCAAAAAGTTTTCCAGCTGCTCCCATCTGGCCCTGGCTAACCAGTACCTGGACCTGGTGATGGTCCCACTTTCACACAAGTCTTATTGCAAACAAGGGCCAATTTTCTTGCTATGCTACCAAGAGCTAAATGACGCTGTGGACAAAGCAAGGATGCTACTCATGGCTCAATCTCTCCCTTGGACAACAATAATTTGCCATATCAACTTGCCTTGCTGGACACGAAGCATCAGAGGATTAGCTATTAAAAGAAAGACATTTTCTCGCTCATTACAGCCTGTGATGTAAGACGTCTAGAGATACAAGGAGCCCTGTTTTCGCCAGTAACAGGGAAATTATTTCTGGCGGCTTTGGGAGAAAATGCAATTATTTTCCTTCCTGTCACAGTGTTTCTACACTCACCTAGAAATGAGAGAGCCCTATTAAAATGTACGCGTCTTCTTTTGAATGATGCCAATGAGTGACCTTCACTGACCTGGCAGTGGGAAGCAGGTCTCTGAGTCCTCATCCCTCAGGATTCAGAGTCACCAAAGGCAGGAGTAATTAGACAGCGCTGACTCATTGCCACTCACATGTTCATCACTGGAAGGGGAAACTTTGCAGAGAAGAAAGTGAACACTCCAGGGAGACACCCCCTTCTCATTTGGCAGTGCCCAGAGCCCACTCAGGCCACAGTGCTGCGATCTCTTAGGTCTGCTCAACCGCAGGACAAGTCCGGTGCTCCTCAGCCCCTAGGAAACCTCACAGTTGCCATCTGCTTAGCCACAGGTCCTCCCCACATGCTGCTATCACAGGGAGAGAAACACACCTGGAGTTCCATGTACAGTGATCCTGAGCTCATTGTCCTTGGTAAGATCTTCACCCAATGTGTCTGTGAAGCAACAGTTGGCCAAGATGGTACTTTGCTTCCCTGCAAGATGCACTATGCATTTTTCTTTCCACTGGACACGTTTCAGTCTTAGCCCCTGATCCAGGCCTTCTTCCTCTCTGTTCCAAAGAAGAACTCAGTGCAATAATGATGATATCTCACTGAAATCTTTTTCTCATAAATTTAAGATCAGAATTCTACAGTCCAGCATGGTGGCCATACATGTATTCATCATACTCAGGAGATTGAAGCAGGAGGATTGACATAAATTGGAGGCTAGCCTGGGGTACATAGTGAACTCAACATTTAATAGAAAATGCCCCCTCCCCCAGCCAGTATACTTCAGTTTCTTAGTTGCCCAGGTAATAGTTCCTTTTGTTTCTGTCTCTTAGAAATGGTTGGTCACTGTGTTGCACAGCTGGTCACTGTGATGCACATTGTGTAAACCAATCTCCAACTGACAAGCCATTCTGCCTCTGTACTTCCTGCTTGCTTATCTCATATAAGCCCTAGACCACCAGAGATCTGGGTCTAATATTCTGGAAATGATTCAGATCGTTGCCCGTCAAAGTAAATAAATCTGCCTCCAAATCCTGGGTGTCGTTTCAGTGTTTCTGCTTGCTGTTGCAAAGGCAGGCTGAACTACACTGTGAGAACTTGTCCCAAAAAATCAACAACAACAACAACAAAAAATAAAAAGCAATTCTAAACGTAACTCTTGACATCATCTGGCATCTTAGACAATCATAATGCCACCCAAGATGGATAGTCAATATAAATGTTTAAGGAGTATCCCCCATGAACACACACCTCCTAACCATATTTTTGCTTAGTTGCAAATGTGATGTTGTGATATAAACACAGCAGTGATCTATATGATTTAATTTTTTAAAACACTGCTTTTTTGGAGTACAGAATAGTTCCAAAGGAAAGGAAGAGAAAAGTTAAAGCTGCATAGGGTATGTAAGATAGTGTGGGAGACATGGTAAGAGAAGAACATGGAGAAACATGTCTGCATTGAAGACAACTTTTATAAATGAATGCACAGTGATTCCAGATGAGATTCAAATAAGCTCTAAAGGGAGAAGAGGATAAAAAGATCACCTTTTGCCTTGAGTAACTGGTTTTGATCAAAATTTCATTTACTGTGATAGGGAAGAATGTGTTTGGGAACACATTGAAACTAAAATTAGGAGTTCCATCAACAACCAGATTTCTGGATGTTTCTCTCCATTCTCAGAAATCAAATCTTGTAGGTGAATCTAGTCTTGTTAAGACCAGTCAAGCATGACCCAATACTCACAAAAGTTACTAATAGATGCTCATTTTTATGTGGCTCCAATGTAATTGCAAAAGGAATAAGTCACCACAGTGGCAATGTTTACACCATGAAAAATATCTCAATGCATAATTTGATCCATCATCCATGCGTTTCTAATTAAAACATGGATATGTATACCATATGTGTAATTCTTAAAGGTTTTTTCCTCTGATCCATATTTTTGGTATCCCTTGGACCACATGTTCGATGAACCGCCAAAAGTTTGGAATTGTATGGTCATTCTTAAGACCACTGAGGGTAAAATTTTTCTTCCTGGAACACTCAGATAGCAAAGGATCATAATTATGTGTCCACCAGCTCCATCAGTGACGCAAATGCCACAACCCTAGGCATCTGGGCACATTATTACACTTCTCTATGTCAAAGGAGAATTTGTCAGGGCTGTCATTCTTAAAGACATGCAATAAAAATGTCATCATTTACTTCCTTCCTAAGTGAGAGGCAATGTCTAGGTTGCCATGGCACCAAACAATTTAATAAAAAGTAGAAAATTCAATCAATCAATCAATCAGTCAATCTTTCCCATTTGCAGAAAGAGCAACTTACCGGACATAATATGATCTACTCCTTTAATGTCTTGAAGGGACATCCAGAACTTTTTCAGCTACTTTCATTGTTATAATACATACAATTGAAGCAAACAATTACTCTTAATGTTTCCTATTTAACTAGATTTTTCCAACAAAACTGTTACTGTTACTGAAATGAGTTCATAAATATTCTGAAATCCCCATAAAACTTGCCGTCTCTGGGCAATTTAAACTGTCTTCATTTCAAGCTCATACTACTAATGTAAAGCAGGCCTGGGGTAACAGAGATTAACATTCACCGCATAAGAACTCAGTTTCCCATTACTGATTAACAGAGCAGAATATAGAAATTAATACTAATAGAAAGTAAATGTGAATTTAATCTCTTGTCATATAGTTTTATTTACTGAGCTACTCACATACTCTAATTTTTACCCCTTTAGGGTAACAGTATGTATTTGTGAAATGGTTTTTGTGGAGTCAGAGTAAGTTTGTGGTTGACTGCCATATCTCTCTGATGCCAAAAGAAGGATCTGTTTGGCTACATATCTTCTCTATGTAAACAAGTCTTCCATCTATTATTTTATCACTAGAAATTATTTGTTGCATCGTAAAGATAAACATAATACCAGATACATACAAATCCTGGAGTAAAGTTATTGTGCAAAGTATATGTACCAATCTCTGTATAGTGGGAAAAAATAACCAACAAACTGTTTTGGCCATAGACAGTAGCTAAAGCAAAGGGCAAACACAATTAGTGGCAATAGGCACAGTGCTCAAAAGAGTATTATGAAAAATAATTTTCATGAGGAACTGTTTTCCTAGTATTAAATCCGCAAAGACATTCATGTTGTGGCCCTTATAAAATTGGAAAGTGTATTACAGAGAATACTGTCCTCAAAAGCATCTTGCCAGGAAGATACAATAAATAGATAGCTTCATGGAATTCTTTTTGATAATGTACTTCAATGCATGCTGATGGCGTAATGTCAAAGGATAATTTCATGAAAGAAATTGTACAAAAAGACAAAATAATGTGGTCTAAATGTAGATCGCTTTGATAATTTAGTTTGATTACTAAAATACAAACCTGGAGGAGTGAATGTAATGTATTTCACTTAGGTTATTATACATATTATTTTCCCTTTGGTACTCAGCTTTATATAAGACATAAGAAGCAAAAAAAATAAAGTAAAGTAAAATAAGTCTATACTCTCAAATGCTCATATTGGGCAAAGATTTTTCAAGCTGCTAATTAAAGAAAAGCTCTGAGGTTTTAATAGTTGCCTAATTAGCTTTAAGGTAACTTTCATCTCATAAAAATTTCTCATCTGATTTAACAATAATTTCTGAATGGATGATCACATACTGTATATTCTCTACACCATAAGTAAATAGTTGAAAAAGTCCCAAAGTTCTAAGACATGGCTCAGGGTACTTGCTCAAATTTTAATTTTATATTAACCTGTACAATTAAGTGGTTTCAAGAATATTTGCAAGATTGTGAAACAATCGCCAGTGCCTAATTTTGAAACATTTTTTCACCCCTAAATCTGCATACTAGGCACACTAGCAGTCACTCTATTCTTCTAATCTACTTTCTGCCTCTAGAGATTTGCCTACAATACATTGTTTCTAGTGACCAATTTCTTTCCCATAACATAAAGCTTTCAAGGTTCATTCATATTGTACGATGTATTAGTAATCTATTCCTTTCTATTGCTGAATATGTCGGAATACAAACAGTTTCAATCCATTTATCATGATTAACATTTAGGTATTTTCCACATGTGGCCTATAATGAAAAACACTACTATGAAGATTTATGAACAAGTTTTTTCTGAGAATATATACTTTCTAGGTGTGTTTTGAGCATACACCTAGAAGTGGAAATGCTGATTCATGCGATAACTTTAACTTCTTGAGAAACTCCCAAGGTATTTTCAAATGTGCCTGCAACATTTTCTATTCCCACCAGAAATGTATTTGAGTTCCAATTTCCCCACCATTAACAACACATGTCATTGTCCATCTTTCTATGATTGCCGTTCTGGTAGATGAGAACTGGTATTACATGGTGATTTTTATTTGTATTTTCCTAATGGACAATGATACTGAGCATCTTTTCATGTTTATACTGGTTATGTGTATACTAGTCATGTGTATATCTTCTTCAGTAAAATATCTATTCAAAGTTTTTGGCTGAATTTTAACTAGATTCTTAGATTTTTATTATAGAATTATAAAATATCTTTATATATTCTGAATATAAGTCCCTTATGAAAAATATGTTTTGTTAATATTCTCTTCTAATTTGTCCATAGTCCAGAAGCTAGCCCAACTCAGGAAAGGGAAATACTCAATTGAAGTCCAATCTAGATGTGCTGTCTCACCTAACACAGGGCATAAAAGCTAAGAATCATTGTTAAAGGTCAAATCTCAGAGACATAACCTCACCAAAATGGTTAAACTGCAGTGTCTGAATGTTTCCCCACCCATACCCTCCTCATATGCTGTATCCTAGGACTCAGGGTGATAGTATTAAGAGATGGAGTCTTTTGGAGTTAAATAAGTCATAAAGACCTCAAAATAAACAGAAGAAAATAAATAACATTTTTTTTCAAAATTAGAGCAAAAACCAATGAAGTGAAAAACAGGAAAGAAACTGGGTAAAAAAAGAAACAACAACCCTGTTATTTGAAAACAATAATAACTTTGATAAATATTATCAATAAATATTTGTACAAGTTGGCTAAGGAACAAGAGTCTATATAATTTACCAGTATCAAAAGTAAGAGTATCCATCATTACTGAATCGATGGACTATTTATTTCAAGGATAATACAGGAATATTATGAATTCATACTCTAAGCCAATAATATATACACACATATATATATATATATATATATATATATATATATGAAATGGTCTAAGTCTTACAAAGTTATAATCTATCAAAACCCACATAAGAAGAAAAGGATCACCTGACTAGGTCATTATCAACTAAAAAATTTGAATCAATAATTAATAGCCTTCCAATATAATAGGAAGCACCAACTTCAAATGAGTTTACCAGTAAATTCCTTAAGATAATTAAGGAAGAAATTATATCAATTTTCAAAAATATCTTCCAGCAAATTACCTGAGGCCAATATTAATCTAATACTAAAGCCAGAAAGAGACTATGTGAAAGCACACTATACACCATTGTCTTTCATGGACACAGATTCAAAAATCTCCTCAGTAAAATATTAACAAAATGAACCCAACAAAGTATGCAAATAATTATACAACATTGCCAGATGGGATTTACTCCAGCTATCTAACATAGGTTCAACATATAAAAATCATTCTAATCAGCACATCAAATAGCCAAAGAAGAAAAATACGTTATCAACAGATGGACAAAAAACATTTCATAAAATCAAATATGAATCCATTATTAAAAATGCTCGGAAAACTAAGAACAGAGCAAACTTCTTTGACTTTAAAAAAATCCCTGTAGCTAACATCAAACTTAGTAGTTATACAGTAGATACTTGCTCATTGTCAGGAAGAACTCATGGTTTTCCCATCTCACTATAAGTATTTAAAATTGTACAGAGATCCACACTACTGTGGTAAGACCAGAAAAGTAAACAAAGCTTCACAGATTATAGAGAAATACATAAAATTCATTTTCATAGATGATATAACTGCTATGTGAAAAATCTCCAAAAATAAAGAAAAAAAAGTGAAAATAAACTATTATGACATTCATGAACTCTGCATGGGATGACAAATATGACCAGGACCATCTTCCCACTTTGACACATGGTGATAGCTTCCTCCAGTTGAGATCATGATCACAGACAGACTTGTGCACATTTGTTGGGAAGATTTTTTGTGTGATTTTTAGCACATACAGTACTGTACAGTACTACTCAATCTAGCATGGCTCCAAAGAAAGTGCAGAGCAAGCATGGTGGTAAAAAGAAAGTGCAGAGTGATAATGAAGGTGACGAGAATGTGCAAAGTGAGAATAGCAAGATATGCAAAGTGCTGATTGTTGTTACTCTCCTATTGGCTGGTTGTGAAATTGTTTTACTTTAATTTCTTACTTTTCTTCTGTTTAAAATAAAAAAGAATAAATAAATAAATAAATAAATCTAAAAAAAAGGAATCGTAAGATTTTGAAGAAAATAACCATTGAATTGAAGAAGTAAATTGTAGATAAGCATGAATGTGATATTCCTGGGACTGATCTGGCTTGGGAGTACAAGATAGTAAGGCTGAAAATCTAAACTATTTTGAAGAACAAGGATGCCATCAAAGGCTCTGATGTGGCAAAAGGAGTAATGATGGTAGAAGAGGACACAAGTTCTGGAAGAGATGCAAAAACTTCTGTTAGTGAGAAAGAATGAGAAAAAGCTGGCAGGTGATAGCATTAGTGAAACTGTGTTTCGTGAAGAGGCCAGAAAATTACAGTGACTTACTGCAAAAAAAAACAAACAAACAAAAAAAAAAAAAACCTTCTACAAATGCAACAAGTGATGAATTTAAAGCCAATAGAGTATGGTTTGATAAATTTCACAAGAGAAGTGGCATCCACATTGTGACAAGTCCTGGTGAGGCTTCCAGTTCTAACAAGGCTACTGTAGAAGCCTACAAGAAAGGATTTACAGAAATCATGAAGGCAGAAGAATACAGGTCTCAACAAATGTTCGATTGCGATGAAACATGATTCTTCTGGAAGAGGATGCTGAACAGAATCTATATTACACAGGAGGAAAAGGCACTGCTGAGGTTCAAAGCCATGAAGGACAGATTGATCCTTCTGCTATGTGTGAAGGAAAGCACCAATCTCATTAAGCCACTACTGGTGTACTACACCCATACCCTTTGTGCATTCAAGGAATAGAATGTGAACAAGGCCAGACTCACTTTCATGTGGAGGGCCAAGACTCAGTTTCATGTGAAAGCTTGGGTCACAAGACAATTGTTCACAGAATGAGTGCATAAGGTGTTTGCACCCATCATTAAAAAATATCCTTCTGACAAACAACTGCCTGGGAGGTGACTTCTGATAGACCATACCCAGCACACCCCCTAGCCTTGACAGATGACAGCGATGCTGCGTATGACTTCACAAGGGTCAAATTTTTCCCCCAATCTACATGACACCCTTTCTGCAGCAGCCTATGTACTGCAACTGATTGCAACTTCAAGAAGTTGTACACAAAGGTGCTCTTCATCAGGTGTTTTAATGCCTCTGAAGAGATATCCATGACTCTAAGAGAGTTATGGAAGAAGCACTTCAATGCCCTCGAATGCATCAACCTCACTGACAAAGCCTGGAAAGATGTCACATACTGGACCTTAAATTCAGTCTGGATGAAAATTTGGCCAGGGTGTGTTACTGGACATGACCTTTCAGGCTCTAATATACAAGTAGTGAGGGAGAGTGTTTCCACGGTAAGAGTATGGGTATGGATATCAGTGATGCAGACATATAGGAGCTTGTTGAGAACCATAAGGATGATCTGATGACAGAAGAACTTGCTGAACTCCATATTGAGCAGCAGAAGCTGGATGTTGAGGTGTTCCACTCAGGAGAACAACAAGGAGGAGGCTAGCTGTAATGTGATAAAATCTATCATGGAAAAAATTGAATGAGTGCCAAGATTTCTTTGAGAAGTACCATCCCAATATGTATGTAATGAACAGTGTTGAACCTGAAAAGTGATAACATAGTCTCTTGTTTCTGGAGGGCTATGCAGTGTAGGAAAAAAAACAAGCAACATTATACAGATTTTTAGTCAAAATTGACCCTGCAGTTAAGAGACAAATAAGAGAAAAAACAGCTAAAGCAGAAAACCCCTGAAGCAAAGTTGTATAGAGGAGGAATCTACCCCCCAAACAATAATCTCCCCACACACACTTTCCTGTCCCCTGAGAGAAGTTGCCTCGAGCAAGGTTAGTTACCTCTCTTCACACTGTGCTATACTGTACTTTGCTTCATATTTTTGTGTTTAAAAAATACATATGCTTCAGAATGGATTGACGTTATTTACACTGAATCTTAAGGAAATTTTGATTAGGTTCCAGATCAATTCAGTTCCTGACCAAAATGATGGAATAAATAAAGTTTGTGAATCAAGCTACCACTGTATAAGGAATCCAAAAAAATCTTCATAGCAAGAAAATAAAGAACATAGTGTTTTAAATGAGTGATGCAGAGAGGTTGATTAATGAGTACTAAGTCACAGTTACTTAGGAATATGAAATTCTAATGTGTTAGTGCACAGTAGTTGGCCATAGGTAATGACAATGTGGTATACATTTCAAAATCCTAAAAGAAAGGATTGTGAATGTTTTACACAAAGAAATGATAGAAATAAGAAATAAAAATGGGTAAGGATCCTAAATAGAAGGGACTGAAGGGGTGTATAATGAATGGAACAGCATGACCCCTCTTTCTCCAAATCCAGTAGCTGAAGAGACAAGAAGATTAAGCAGACCTGTGGCTCAGACCAAAAGTGAGTGAGAGATCGGCACTCCACTAGTGGGAGGAGACATCAAAGGCGGGACTGAGCAACCCTAGACGGCCTCCAGGGCAGCAACAAGAACAGAGAGTCAAGTCCACAGCACCTGTCTTAGTTACTTTTCACTCGTTGCTGAGACAGAATACCTGATGCCCAAAATTAGGGAAGGAAAGGTTTATTTCTTACAGTTTCTCAGGAGTTTAAGTCCATACTTAGTTGACTCCAAGGCAGCAAGGCGTGGCGGGGCTACCATTCATGGCGGCCACAACCGCAACCACAAGGTGAATTGGCGAGAGAGAGAGAGAGTGGAAGCGAGAAAGAGGAAGACCCACCTCCCTTACAGTGTATCTCAGCTCCACCCCTGAGCAGGTGCAGCACTCACATCTTCAATCCCAGCACTAGACAACAAACTGATCACAAGCATCAGACTCAGACCCATCAAAAATATATGAGGACTTGGGGGTACATAGTATCACCCAATACAGCACCCAACCACATTCCGCCCAACAACAAGAAGCAGGTGGCAATGGCAGTGAGTCAGCAAGGTTAGGGAACCTCGGCAGAGGTGATAGTGGTAACTTCAGCCCCAGTGAAGAGCACCACACCTCGTTCCTGACAACCAGCGCCTTGAGAGAGAGAGATGTGGGATTTACCAGCCTTGTGCAACAGGATAGCAATGAGTGGGAAGTTGGCACCCTACCTGCAGGAAGGAAGATTAAAGTGGGACTGGGCAGCTTTGGGCAGCAGCAGCAGTAGCAGATAGCCCACAGCACTCCATCACTCCCTGCTCTGCAATAAGTGGTGCAATAGGAGAGAGACATGCCTGTAGATGTGGAAAAGAGAAGGCTGTTCAAGGACCAGGAGAAGCCAGCTATACATGGGACTGGGAGCAGCCTGGGGCTCTCTCTCTGTCTGAGGGTGCCACAGCAACTGGGAGAGAGGGGCAGGGACAAAAAGGGTAAGGATTGGATGGGTCACCAAGGGACATACAGACAGTTACTGTTTTAAAACGTTGGCCTCAGCCCTCCATATCTAGCGGCCAAGGTCAGTCTTGCATCCAACGCTAATTCTACTGCAAGTTCGGCAGGATTACCCAGCAGTTTTGGGCTCTCTGAATTGTGAACACAAAATATTAAGACAGAAGCACTAAGCCTACTGGAAGACAAAGTAGATAGAAATCTCTAGGACATAGGGGTAAGCTGAGACTTCATGAACAAAAAGCAAACTTCACAGAAATACTTCAAAGAACCAACAAATGATATCTTGTCTTATTTAAAAGTTTTTGCACATCAAAAGAAATCACCAATAGAATGAAAAAAAACCCCACAGACTGGGAAAAGATTTTTATCAACTATATTTCAGACACAGGACTTTTATCTAGAACACAAAAAGAATTGAAAGAAATCAAGCCCCCCAAACTTAAAGAACCAATCCAAAACTGGGCATCTGAGATGAATACACTATTCTCAGATGAAGAAATACAAATGGCAAATGAATATATAGAAAAAATGTTCAGCATCATTGGTCATTTGAGAAATACAAATTAAAGCTACACTGAGATTCCATCTCACTCCAGAAAGAATGGTTAACGTGAAGAAATTAACCAATAATAAATGTTAGTGAGGCTGTGGGAGAAAAAAAGAACCCTTCTCCATTGTTGGTGGGAAAATAGACTGGTACAACCACTGTAGATATCAGTGTGGAGATTCCTCAGAAAACTAGGATAGGAAGTTCCACTTAACCCAGCTATTCCTCTTCTGGGTATTTTCCCTGAAGAAATGAACACATCATACCACAGTCATATATGTGCACCCTGTTTATAGCTGCACAATTTGTAATGGCTAAATCTTGGAAACAACCCAAATGCCCATCAACTGAGGCATGGATTAAAAAGATGTAGTATTTTTATATAATGAAATACTACTCAGCCATAAAAAATGATAAACTCGAGGCTTTTATAGGTAAATTGTTGCAACTAGTAGCCATACTCATAAGTGAAATAAAGCACACTTGCATGTATAAACACTGTATTGTCTCCCTAGTGTAAAACACTCAAAGAGTAAATAAGATCCAAAAGTTATAATAGATATTAAAAGGAAATGAATCTGCTCAAAGTGAATTTTTATTGTTTGATCAATCTTGCATGACTGTATTTGTTAGACTAAGCAATTACTTTGAGGATAACAATATACAATATAACAACCATTGTTAAATTCCTATCATCTTGTTTGAAATCCTATATTGTCATTGCTTTGTTTGCTGTTGTCATCATTTTGCTTTTGTTGCTTTTTAATTGTTGGTCAGTTTCTTGATTATTCTGTTTTTTCCTCTTTAAAATAAAAATAAATAAATAAACAAACAATCAAACAAACCGGTGTATGAGACTATAGAGCAAATCACAATTGAAATAATCTCCCAGGTAAAAAAAAAAGAGAGAAATAAAGAGAGACAGAGAGAGAGAGAGAGAGAGAGAGAGAGAGAGAGAGAGAGATGACCATGATGATGACCATAATCAAGGAATTACTCAGCACATCTAGAGCAGACATATGTAAAAAAGTACAAGAGCATAAGAAAATGTTGGAAACCAAGAATGCCCAATATAGGAGAGCAATGGAATCCATAAAAAACATTGCAACAGATGTCCAGGAAATTAATAACACCACTGAAATTTTACAAAACTACATGAATGAAACTGAAGACAAGTATCAGAAACAGAAGACAGTTTTGTGACCAGCAATCACAAATAAAACATCTTTTCTTAAAAAAAGTAAGGTACCCTGAAAAGAAAAATCCAACAGTTGAAGATCATGCAAAGAAGAGCAACATAAGATGGACTAGAGTCAATGAAAAAAGCTGGAGCCCAAACAAGATAAAACAGGTGTTTACAAGAGTAATGGCAAAAAGCTCCCCATGTATGAAAAAGAAATTTAAATACAGATAAGTGAGACATATAGAACTCCATTTAACCATGACCAGAATAAATCTACTCCAAGGCATATGATATACAAAATTGCAAAAATTCGGCATCAGAACACAATATTAAAAGCTATTAGAGAAAAGAAACAAATCATATATAAATGAAAGCCTATCAGAATTACAGCAGACTTCTCAATAGAAAATCAAAAGTCACTGAGGCCTTGGAGTGAAATATTCCATATCCTGAAAGAAAATAACTTACAACCTACTTAGATATACCATGAAAAACTATCTTTCAGAATTAATAAAGAAACAGGATACTTCCATGACAAAGACAGCTGAAAAAATTGTCAAAACAACTCTATAGTGTTCTCAAAGGTATTCTAGAAAGATATAACAACATGCACAATTCCAAGAATACCAACAGAAAGAAGACACAAGGCAGGGAAGGCAATCAAACAGAAGGAAAAGACAAGGAGCCGATAGCAGAAAATAATATGACAAGGATAAACTAATACATATCAGTTATTACTATCAAGGTAAAAGACATGGACTAGCAAAATGGATCAAGAAACAAGATCCAACAAGATACAGTACATTGAAAGATATTTAACTCAAAAACAAATTCATACACTGAAAGTCAAAGGATAGAAAACTATATCCCACATGACAGGATCCCAGAAAAAAGCAGAGGTAGATATTCTGCTTGCAGACAATGTGAACTTCAAGCCAAGACTGAACAACAGAGATAAAGAAGGTCATGACATTCTTAAGGGAAATCTCCCAGAAGAAGAGATAACAATCATAAATATATATGCACCAAATACCAGTGCATCAAACTATATAAAACAACTATTAATAGACATGAAAAATCAAATAAACACTCTAACACAATTGTAATGGGAGACCTTAACACCACATTGTCACAAATAGATCAACTAGACAAAAAAAATCAACAAAGAAATAACAGAACTGAACCAACACTGGGAACAAATGGATTTAGTAGATGTCTACAGGGTGTTCCACCACATGCCTTCAGAACACATATTCCTCCTGCTGCACATGTTCCCCAAAATAGACCAGATACTAACCCATAGAATATGCTTAGACAGAGGACTTCTAGGAAAACAATAGAATAGTGAGCAGTAGAGAAAGAGTGTCTCCATTATTTGGTGTCCAGACACGTGAATATAGCAATGTGAGGAAGAGAAAAAGGAGAGAATTGGGTCCCCAGGACACAGTAAGGATCTGAAATGAAAATTGAAGCACACAGGGAGAACAAAGAGAGAAACTAAAATAAAGGATATGGAGGGGGCCAGAGGCACTTTCTCCTCAAGTCCAGACACACTGCATAAGAGGAGGCAGCTGGAATCTCCTGACACTGTGACTACTGGTGACCCAAGAGTCCTACACAGAAAAACAAACCAGTGGAACAGAGCAGTGAATGAAACAGACTGCAGTGGTTGGTTAGTTATTTAGGTTCAGAAGACCCACAGGAGACAGCAGCTGACCTGGAGCCATCTTGAGAGGAACCAACGGAGCTTGGAACTGAGTTCCATCTAGGAGTTCCTGGCCAAGTTCAAGTCAGCAGGAGGCACACTGAATGCTGCAGGCTGAACAGGTCTTGTTCCAGACTCATTACCAGAAACCAGCTTGATCTCCAGAGGTTATAAAGGAGTAGGTTTATTGAAATTATCCATTACCTTACCATAAAACTAATGTTGGCTTGCTGGGATTACACAACATGTATCTGGACTTTGTCTGACCATGTTGTCTAGCAGTGAAAGCAGAGATTCAACTTGAAATGGACATTCTTTTTTGCATTTTCTTTTTTTGTTTCTCTCTTTTCCTGCCTTTTTGTTTGTTTTGTATTTCTTCATTATTTGTTCTTATTTTCACAAGAATGTGAACATGGCTTCAATTTTTTTATTATTGATTTTCCATTTTGTTTTGTTCTTGTTAATATTTCTTATTTCTCTCTTTACCTCCTGCCTTCACCAGTTTCTCAAAGTTTCCATAATCTTCTTTTGTCCTACAGGCTTACTTATAATCTTTTCCTCTACTCTTTCTCTATTTTTTTTGACTAACTGCTTTTAAAATTTCACTGAAAGGGAAAAATTCCCATATTCAGGGTTTATATACTGCATCCAATTTTCTGATTCATTTTGAATTTTTTTCTATAATCACAAATCTAATTCAAATGGTTAAAGGTGGCAAATTAATAGTTACCACAGTTTGTCATTTTCTATGCTGTGTTTGATGCTATTGTTATTGCTGGCTGTACCACTTCAGACAAAATGACATAACTGTTCTAACCAGTTTCTCTTCTTGGTATACCAAGACCAAGATTGCCTAAGGATCATAAAAATACTATATAGACCACTGACAAAGAAATGGGCTGGATAAAGTAGTCAGAAACCTTTCACCAGAATAAATTGAAAAGGCCGGATCTTGCAACAGACTCAAAACCCAAAAGCTAGCTGAACCTGAAAGACGCCGCTGAGAAGTAATCACTTCCTAAGGGTTCTAAATTCTAGCAATAAAATTTCTGGCCATAGACAACATACAAACATCAACCCAGGCACTAAGCCAAAAAACAATAGAAAATGAAAAGACATTTGAACAAGATGCAACCCCATATATCCAACTAACCAAAGCAAACCCAGGGGTCAATGAGGTAGAACAACTTCAAAGCCACCCACCTGAACTCTGAAGTGGTAAAACTGGAAGAAACAATGCAAATGAACAAAGCTGTAAAAAAAATCAAATCAGAAATAATTTTGCACATAAATACCAGGATATTGACCACAATAAAAGACATGTTTAATGACTCTAGAGCATATAAAGATTTTAAAAAGTAGAAGAGCTTAGGAAAATGATGGAAAAATTGAATGTCCAAAATAGGAAACAATAGATACACATGAAACAGATTCAAACAAATATCCAAGAGATTAAAGGATGAACCAAACACTCAGACAAAAACTCAGATTGAGAATGTAAGATTGTGGTTAATGATCATGAAAAGGAAGATTTCTTAAAACTAGCAAAAGTCCATGAAAAAGCAATCCAGCAGCTGCTGGATTATGTAAAAAAAGAATAATATAAGATTGATCAAAGTAAAAGAAAAAGCAGGAGATAGTGCATGTGACATTAAAGAAAAAACTGTTCGCAAAAGTAATGGCAGAAAATTTCTAGGCAGGAAAAAAGAATCTGACATACAGATAAGTGAGGCATATAGAACTCCAATTAGCCAAGAAAAAGGAAGAAAATTACAGCAAAGCATGTAATAGTCAAATTCCAGAAATTCAACACAAGAACAGAATATTAAAAGGTATTAGAAAAAAGAAAAAAATACCTCTAAAGTACATTAGAATCACAGCTGACTTACTAACACAAACCCTCAAGTCAAGAATAACTTGGAATGATATGTTTCAAGCTCTAAAACAAAACAAACTCCAACCCAGATTGATGTACCCCACAAAACTATCTTTCAAAATTGATGGAGATATAAGATGCTTCCATGACAAAGAACAATGAGAAAATCCACTAACACCAAACTAGCACTCCAAAGTGTTCTGTAGGTCATTCTGGAAAAAGATAACAAGGATTACAGCTCCATGAACTCCAAAAGAATAAACCCATCATGCTAGGCAAACAATTAAAGAGAAGGGAAAAAGGAAGCCAACAACATGAAAATAACATGACAAGGATAAGTTGATGCATATCAGTTTTTACCATCAATGTTAATGATCTCAATCCACCAATCAAAAGAAACAGACTGACAGAATGGGTCAAGAAACAAGATCAAACAATATGTTGCATATAAGAAACGCATTTAACATAAAAAGAAATTCATGGACTAAAAGTCAAAGGAAGGAAAACAACACTATATATGACAAGAACCACGAAAAAAAGCTGGGGTAGCTATTCTATTTGCACAAAAAGTGGATTTCAAGTCAAGACTAATTATAAGAGATAAAGAAGGTCACCACATCCTTGTAAAGGGAGCAATCCAAGAGGAAGAGATAAAAATCATAAATATACCAGTGCACCAAACTGTATAAAACAAATGATGAACATGAAAAATAAAACAAGCACTAATACAATTGTAATGGGGGAACTCAATACACCATATCACAAACAGACATATCAACAAGACAAAAAATCAATAATGAAATAAGAGAACTGAAACAAACTTTTGAACAAATGGACATAGAACAGAATGCTCCACAACACAATAGAAGAATTAACATTCTTCTCATTTGTGCATGGCATGTTCTCCAAAATTGTCCACTTAAGCATGTTCTATAGTACCTTATAAAACTTGCTTAAGTAAATGTAAAGGAATTGAAATCATCCCATACATATTATCAGACTATAATTCAATGAAATTGGAAGTCAATAGCAAAAGAAATCATAAGAATTTCACAAAAAAATGGAAATTAAATAACATCCTTGTATTGGGTGATACTATGCCCCCCCAAGTCCTCATATACTTTTGATGGGGCTTGTGATCAGTTTGTTGTCTAGTGCTGGGATTGATGATGTGAGTGCTGCACCCACCCAGGGGTGGAGCCGACATACAGTGCAAACAAGGTAGGTCTTCCTTTTTCTTGCTTCCACTCTCTCTCTCTCCAGCGCACCTTGCAGTTGGGGCCACCATGAATGGCAGCCCCGCCACACCATGCTGCCTTGGAGCCAACAGAATATGGACTGAAACTCCCAAGAAACTGTAAGAAATAAACCTTTCCTTCCCTAATTTTGGGCGTCAGGTATTCTGTCTCAGCAATGAGTGAAAAGTAACTAAGACAACCCTCCTGAGCAACCAATGGGTCACAGATGAAATTAAAATAGAAGTTAGAAAGATTCAACAATCAAATGATAATGCCAATACAATAGACTGGACACAGTGCAAGCAGTCCTAAGAGGAAAATTTATAGCATTGAATATACACATCAGGAAAACAGAGCGAGTTCAACTAAACAACTTAATATTGAGCCTCAAACTTCTAGACAAAGCAGAACAAGTCAAGACTGAAGTTCACATGAGGGAGGAAATTATAAAGATCAGAGCAAAAAATAATACAAGGGGGACTATGAAAACAATACAAAGAATCAATGAATCAAAGATTTGGTTCTTTGAAAGATTAAATCAAATCTACAAACTCTTAGCCAAACTTATCAAAACAAAATGAAAGGCTCAAGTCCATGCAATTAGGAATGAAAAGGGTGAAATCACAACAGATCCAGCACACTTTCAGATCATTTATACCTCCTTCAAGAGCCTATATTTTAATACGATGGACAGTGCAGAAGAAATGGACAGTTTCCTAGATATATATAAATTCCAAAAACTGAATCAAGAAGAAATGAAAATTCCAAATAAAACAATATCAGTCAATGAAATTGAACATATAAGTAAAAACCTACCAACAAAGAAAAGCTCATGCCCTGACAGACTCACTGCTGAATTCTATGAAAAATTTAGAAACAATCTCATGCCATTACTCTTCAAATTCTTTAATGAAATTGAATGAAAGCATTGTGGTTACTTTTCTCTCTTTGCTGAGACAAATACCTGATCCTAAAATAAGGGGAGGAAATATTTATTTAGTTCATGGTTTGTGGAGATTTTAGTACATACTCAGCTGGCTCCAAGGCAAGGCAGCATTGCTGAGGGGCAAACAATCATGGTGGTGGAAGATAGCAAAAATAACAACAGCAAAATGGAAAAAGCAAACCTCTTTTCCACCCTTACATTGTATGCAGGCTACCAGACCTAAGATATTTGTAATATACACACCCTCAATCCTAGTACTAGACAATGAACCAATCACAAACTCTAGGTTCAGCCACCTCCAAAGAGTCTGCCCTTCATGACCACGTGATGCTTTTGGGGGATATCCTGACAAAAATCATAACACAAAGCAATACCCCAAACTCATTCATGAAAGTAAATATTACCCTGATAACAAAGTCAGATAAGTTCCTAATCATAAAAGACAAATGCAGGCCAATCTCCCCCAAAGAACATAGATGCAAAACTCCTCAATAAGATACTGGCAAACAGATTGCAGCAAATCATTAAGGAGATTATACACCATGAAGAAGTAAGATTCATCCCCAGGATGCAAGAATGATTCAATATATGCAAATCAATAAGTGTAATACAGCATATCAACAGAGCCAAAGTCAAAAAGACACATGATCATCTCAATAGATGCAGAAAAAGCATTTTCCAAAGTTCAACATCCATTCATGATAAAAACCCTACAGAAAATTGAAATAAATAGTCTTTTAACTCAAACTGATAAAAGACAACTATGACAAACAAATAGCCAACATAATACTAAATGGTCACAAACTGAAAGCTTTCACTCTAAAACCAGGAACAAAATAACAATGTCCACTACCACCATTTCTATTTAGTATAGTTCTGGTAACATTAGGCACAGCAACTAGACATGAGAAAGAAATAAAAGGAATAAGAACAGGAAAGGAAGAATTTAAATTACCATTATTTGCAGATGACGTGATACATAGAAGATCCCAAAAACTCCACCAAAAAACTTCTAGATTTAATAAGCAAATTCAGTAGTATAGCTGGATACAAAGTCAGCACTCAAACATGAATAGCGTTCCTGCACACAAATAACAAACTCACTGGGAGAGAAATTAGGGAAACAACAACTTTCACAAAAACACCCCCCAAAAAAGGAAATACTTAGGAATCAATATAATGAAGAAAGAAAAAGATCTCTACACTGAAAACTGCAGTACTCTGAAAAAGGAAATCATAGAGTATATCAGAAAGCAGAAAGATATTTCTTGCTCTTGGGTAGAAAGAATTGCTGTAGTGAAAATGGCCATACTTCCAAAATTGCTACACTGTATTTACTGTAATCCCACTACCATTAGCTTTCCTCACAGAAGGAGAAAAAGTACTCCTAGAATTTATTTGACACCAAGAGACCTAGAATAGCAAAAACAATTCTGGGCAACAAAGGCATGGTGGGGGGTTCCACAATCCCCGATTTGAAATTATCCTATAGAGCTACAGTGATAAAAAAAAAAAAGAGCATTATACTGTCAAAAAGACACAGACCTGAGGATCAATGGAACAGATTAGAAGATGAAGAAACAACTCAAAACACACTCACTCACCTGACCTTTGACAGAGGCCAAACGCTTTCATTGGAAGAAAGATAGCCCCTTTAATAAATGGTGCTGGAAAAATTGGCTTTCCACATGCTAAAGAATAAACCTACACCCGTGTCTATCATCATGTAGTAAACTAAAATTAAAAATTGTCAAAGTTCTAAATATTAAAACAGAAACACTAATTCTTCTAGAAAATAGAATATGTTGAAGTCTTGAAGACATTGGTGTAGGCAAAGACTTTATGAACAAAACTCCAATCACAAAGGAACTATCACAAAGAAACAACTGTTATCCCATCTTATTAAAAAAACTTTTTCATGCTGAAAGAAATCATGAACAAAGTTAAAAGATAACCTGCAGATTACAAAAAAATTTATCCAACTATTTTTCAGCCAAAGGATTAATATATAGAACACATAAGAGCTGAAAAAAAATGACTCCCCAAATTCAAGGATCCAATCCAAACATGGGCATCTGAGATGAATACATACTTCTCAGATGAAGAAGCAAACAAATATATGAAAAATATTCAATATTATTAATCATTTGAGAAATGACACTTAAAACAACACTGAAATTCCATCTCACCCTAGGAAAAAATGGCTATTATCAAGAAATAAACCAGTAACAAATGCTGGCATGGCTGTAGGGAAAAAGGAAGCCTCTTCTGCTGCTGGTTGGAGTGTAGACTGGTGCAACAACTGTGGAAATCAGTGTGAAGATTCCTCAAAAAACTAGGACTAGTGGTCACATTTGACCCAATTATTACCCTTTTTGGTGTCTTCCTGAAAGAATTAAAAGCATCACACCACAGTGATATATGTACACCCATGTTTATAGCAGCACTGTTTGTAATAACTAAATCTTGGGAATAACCCAAATCAAGATTTATAGCTAAATAGATAGACTTTGTGATCTTAATCATAATTGAAGTAAATCAGACATGTGTGTAAATATCGTGCTATCTCTGCGGTTTGAGGAAGTGAAAGTGTAAATAAGAACCACAATGTACAATAGATACTGCAAAATAAGACGAAATTGTTTGAAAGGAAAAGGAAACTGGGGAGAGGAAGGGTGAAAGGAAAGAAAGAAAAAGAAAAAGTGAAAAAACAAGGATAAAATAGAAAAAAACGTTTTGTGAATAAGGCGGGAAATAGGGGTTGAAAGGAGGGGAGGGGCATGGGAAAGAAGAGGAATCAATATACACTATGTACAGATACAGATTCCCTATAAAGAATATGATGATTATGTATAGGAAAATTGTACCAATACATTAATAAATTTTAAAAAGAAACTAAGTAGACATTTCTTTTTTAATTGCTATTTTTATTTGCATATGTTTGCAGTTAATAATGATTAGATTCAGTGTGGGGCATTAGTACATGTACAGAACACATCTTAATTCCTTTTACATTCTCTTCCCCTCTTCTCTCTGCCCTTTCCCTCCATCATTTGATCTTTTTCCTTTTTGTAAGTGATCTACCTCCCTGTTTACTATTATCTATCTTGTGTCTTGCTCTATTTGTACTACATAAGAAAACGTTATTTTTAACTTCATATGTCTGATTTATTTCACTTAACATTATACTCTCAATGTACACCACATTTCTACAAATAGTTTAAATCTATTCTACTTTATAGTACAGTAGAAGTCCATTGTGTATAAATACCATATTTTCTTTATCCATTTGTCTGTCGATGGACATACTAGCTGCTTCCAAGATTTAGCTATTATGAATTAAGTTGCTATGAACGTGGGTATGCATGTATTACTATGGCATGATCTCTTTAAATTTTTTAGGAAGATACCAAGAAGGGGAATATGTGGGTCCAATGTAATTTCTATTTTTAGTTTTTTGAGGAAACTCCATACTGATTTCTATAGTGCTTGTACTAGTTTACAATCCCACCAACAGTCTCCCCAGTAATTATTATTTGATTTCTTGATGATAGCCAGTCTTTCTGGTGTAAGATGGATTCTCAGTGTGGTTTTAATTTGCATTTCTCTAACAGTCAGAGATGTTGAACTTTTTTCATGTATTATTAGCCATTTGTACTTCCTCTTCTGATAAGTGTCTATTCATGATTTCAGTTGACCATTTTTTGATGGGTTCTTTTTGTTGGGAAATTTTTTGAGTTCTTGATATATTCTAGATATTAGCCCTCTGTCTAAGAAGTAGCTGGCAAAATTTTCCCCCATTTTCTACGTTATCTCTTCACTCTATTGATTTTTTTCTTTTTCTGTGCAGAACCTTTTACAAGTGATATGATCTTGTTTGTTGATTCTTGTTATTTCTTGTGAAACTGGGGTTCTGTTAAAAAAAATCCTTGCATCTGTCTGAATCTTCAAAAATTTTACCTGTTTTTGTCTTCCAGCAGATTAGGTGTTCTATCTCTAATGTTGAGATCTTTGATTCCTTTTTATTTTATATTATTACATCGTGAGTCATATAGGTCTAGATTCAATCTTCTGCATGTGGATAACCATTTTTCCCAGACCATTTGTTTAAAAGGCTATCTTTCCTCCAGGGTATGTTTTTGGGCCCTTTGTCAAATGTGAGGTAGCTGAATGTGCCTGAAGTTATTTCTGTATCCTCTGTTCTGTTTCTTTTATCCACATGTCTTTTTTGATGTCAGTACCATGTTTTTATCACTTAGCTTGGAAATATTATTTGAAATGCAGAATGTGATGTCTCCTGCTTTGCTCTTTTTACCCAATTGTTCATTAAGTATTCTGGGTCTCCTCTGGCTCCATCCAAATTTTAGGATTGTTTTCTCTAGTTCTGTTTCCTCTGAATTTTAAAAGTGATGTTTATTTTTTCAAGTTAATATGTGCATTACAGGAAACACAAACGCAAGAAGCAAAGATAAAACAATCCTAAAATTCATATGGAATTAGAAAAAGGATATGCATATGCTTTCATATGGGAACGCAATCATGGCCAAAAAGAGCAAAACAAGAGGCATCACATTCTGCATTTCAAGTTACATTACCAAGCTGAAATGACAAAAATAATGAAGATGAGGAAGGGAGAAGAAGGGGTTAAAGAAAGGGAATTGATAAATTCCATGCACATGTACCAACTCCTCATGATGAATGTAATCATAATGTGCTACAAATATGTACCAATTAAAAAGACACAAACAACCAATTGAGAAAAGAAAAAGTGCTCATTATCACTAATCACTAGGGAAATGAAAATTACAAACACATTGATTTATCATTTCACACTTGTTAGAATGGCTATTATCAAAAAATAATAAAATAAGTGTCAGAACATGTGAAGAAGAAAAATCCTTGGGTACATTTGAGAATATAAATTACTATAGCCATTGTGGAAAACAGTAGAGTTTCTTCAAACAATTAAAATAGGACAACTGTATGAGCCTAAATCAAACTACTGTGTACATATCAAAAGAAGAAGATACCAATATGTCAAAGAGGCATCTGCACTCCATATTTGTTGCAACACCATTCACAATAGCTAAAATATGGAAGCAATATAAGGGTTCATCAATGGATAAATGGATACAAAAGGTGTGGTAGGCAGATGCTCTTCAGTTCATGATGAGATTATGATCTGATAAACCTGTTGTAAATTGAAAATATTGCAAATCAAAAAATGCATTTAATCCACTTAACCTACTGAACATCATGGTTTAGCCATACACCACACTGTGAATCATTGACTATTTCTCATCTTGGTCTTGTGGCTGTGAGCTCTGGTTTGCTACTGTTGCCCAGCACTATGAGAGTATCATAATGTATATTGCTAGCCTTGGAAGTGATAAAACTTCAAAAGTACAGTTTCTACTGAAAGCATATTGCTTCTGCACTATAGTAAAGCTGAAAATCAGAAATTGATAGGCAAGGGACTATCTGTATACACACTGAAATATTATTCAGCCTTGAAGAAGACGCAACTCCTGTCATTTGGGACAATATGGATGAACCTAGAGGACATTATGCTATGTGAATAAAATACACTAGGCACAGAAATTAAAATATGACATGATCTCGTGTAAGTGTGTAATCTTTAAAAAGTTAAACTTACAGAAGTAGAGAGTATAATGGCAGTGGTTACAGAGGTAGGGAACAGGGTTGGCTGGGAAAAGGAAGGTATAAAATTTTACTTAAGCAGAAAGAATAAGGTTTAGTAATCTACTTCACAGAATGGTGAGTATAATAAAGAATAATGCATACTTCAAAATTTTTAAGAGTAGATTTTAATATCTTCATAAAAATGATATGTGTGAAGTGATAAATTTAGTTTCATTTAATCACTGCATAATATAAACATAACAAAGACACATTGTATTACATAAATATATACTTGTGAAATTAAAACAAACTAAATAAAATACTAATAAAAGCAAGAATATATACAGATAGTAAATAAACATATGAAAGACACTCAGCTTCAGAAATCATCAAGGAATTGCAAATTAGAAAGAAATACTACTATATAGCTATTAGAATAACTAAAATTCTTAACATGGATAATATCCAATGGTGACATAATGTACATAAAACACTCTCATTCACTATTGAAGGCAATGCAAAGCGTACTTTGGAAAGAGTTTGGTTTAAAAAGTTAAACATATTCTTATGTTTTTATGGTTTTTTCTTCAGACTGATTCCCGATGCATTCTGCTTCTTGTAACCTTGCTAGCCTTCCTAAATAATACCTCTGATGGTGTCCTTTTTGCTCAGAAATCTTCACTGGCTTCCTGTTGCCTACAAAAGTATGTTTAAATCCTTTAGCATGACATTCAAGACTGAGATGTTTCTAAAATCAACCTCAGACATTCTTTAAGAGATTTTTCCCATTTGGCCTTTCAACCTTCACACATTATTTGCTTTTTTCCAAACGTGTCCCATAATTTGCTACTGCTGCATTTTACTCATCTCTAAAGTGCATCTCTCAAATCAGTACAGGTGCAAACGTTAATTCCCTGAAAGGCCTTCTTGCTCCCCTCCTCCATATTTTTGTTTTGGTACCAGGAATGGAACTCACAACTTCACACTTGCCCAGCAGGTGCTGTGCCACTGAGCTATATCCCCGGCCTTTAAAACCCTTTTCTGTTCTTTCTCAATCACTCATCTTATGCTTTGATAGCATTATTAGAACATTCTTCATCTCTTCTCTGCCCTAGTGAGCTTTGCATTCATGTCTTCCTTTCCCTGGTTAGTTCTGAAGTCCTCAAAGGCAAGAATAGTGTTTCTGTTGTTCTTCCTATAATTTGCCACAACACCAAGCCAAGTGCTGTACAAAAACAGATATTTAAAAGAAAGTTCTGTGCTTACATTGTTCAATCAATTTTTCATGTGTATATCTTGTAATATGAGTAACAATTTCACAATACACTGACCATTGCTACTCTCCTATAAACTTGCTTTGAAATTTTGTGCCATTCTTTTTGTTATTGCTTTTTTCTCTAAAATAAAAATGTAAAAAAAATAGATATTTAATTAATGCATTATGAATGCAAATGAGTAGAAGGGAGATGAGCTGCTATATTCTCTCAAAGAGGCACTATAGATATCAGTAAATACTGATCAAACTATTTTTTCCTGTGGTTGACTCCCTCTCTTTTTCCCCTGCCTCTGTTTAGTTATTTGCCTTGCCTGGTGGATTCTGTCTGTTGGGGTTCATGGAGTTTTAACCCCTGTTATCTCCTTCTAGAATGTTCTTAGAAATATTTTGAAGCACTGTTTTAGTAGTCATAAATTTCCTCCAATGTTCTTTGCCATGGAAGTATCTTACTTCCCCATCAGATATGAAAGATAGTTTTGGAGGGTACATAAATCTGGGTTGAAGGTTGTTTTCCTTTAGAACTTGGAATACATCACTGCAAGCTTTCCTTTAATTGAGGTGCTGAAAAGTCAGCAGTAAGTCTCATGAGCTTTCCTTTATAGGTGATTTGTTTCTTTTTCCTAACAACTTTTAAGACTCCATTCTTGGGGCCAAGGATTTAGCTCAATGGCATAAGCAATTGCCTGGCAGGTGCGAGGTTGTGAGTTCAAACCCCAGAACCAAAAAAAAAAAAAAAAAAAAAAAAAGACTCCATTCTTGTGTTGAATTTTTATAATCTTGACTATGATCTGCCTGGCTGTAGATTTATTTTATCATGGCTAATTGAATTTCTATATACCTCACTTATTTGTTTGTCAAATTCTTTTTCTCTACCAGGGAAGTTTTCTGATATAACATCTGTGAACAGTTTTTTTTTATATCATTGGTGCTATCTCCAGCTTTTTCATTGACTCCAGTCAATCTAAAATCATTCTTCTTTGTCTCATCTAGCAGCTGATTTCTCATGGTTCTTTGCTATTTTTGAGAAATCTTTCTTATAATGATCACTAACTGAAAGTCTGTCTTCTGTAACTGAGATCATGTGCTCACATTGGTTTAATCTGTGAATACTTTCAATGAAATTTTTATTCTCTTTAATATCTGCTAGAATCTACCTTATAGATTCCATTTCTTTCCTATGCTGAGTATTCAAGGCTTCCATAATTTTCTTAAGCTCATCTTTTTTTTTTTTTTTTTTTGGTCTGTATCTTCTCTAGAATCACTAAGCATGGTCTTCATTGTGGACATCATCTCTGCGGTTATTTGAGAAATTATTTCTGATTTGATTTTTTTCCAGAGCCTGATTCAATTGCTTTGTTGTTACCACTTCAGAGAGGCCAGGTGGGAGGCTTTCTGATTATCCACCCTCATTCCCCGCTGGCTTTGCCTTTGGTGAATTAGATGTCAGGAGTTAAATCTTGGTTAAATGTCTTCTCATTTTATTTTCCTTTTTTAGTTTAATTCCTGGAATGATGCTTAAAATTGCCTGTGATGGGTTGTTTTATCGCTGGTATTTAGAACCCTTCCTTAGGTAATGACTACTTCTCCAAGGTATCTTCCAGGTATAGCTGGATTTTGGGTTTTGAGTCTGTTGGAAGATCCGACCTCTTCAATTTGCTGGAGATAAGATGTTACTGCTTATTTTACATCGCCTATGGTTCTTTGGCACTGTGCCACAGTATTTTCTGTGACTCTTAATGAATCTCAGTCATGGAATTCCAGGAAGAAAAGCTGATGTCACCTTTGGCTACAGTGGTACCATTAGAATCAAATACAGCCTACAAAATGACAAACTGAGCTAACCATTAATTTGACACTTGGAACTATATCAACTAGATTTGTGGTTATACAAAATCTAAAACAAACCAGAAAATTATATGCAGTATACAAGTCCTTGATATGTCAATTTTGCCCTCAGGGATTAAAACTTAAAATGGGTTAAGGAGAAAATAGAGAAGTGGAAGAATAGGAAGAGATTAGCCGGTTGGAGGGCAAAGGGAGATCATGCTAACTTTGAGAAACTAGTGCAGAAGACTGGAATGAAAAAGAGAAGGAAGAGCTAAAAAGAACAGAAAAGAACCATAACCACAAAGAGGCTAGAAACCATGTTCATACTCATAAAAGCAAGATCAAACAATGGAGGAGATATAAAAACAACAAAAAATAGCAAGACAGAGAGAAATAAAAATAAAACAAAACAAAAGAAAAAAGTTCCTTTTCAGGTTTGTTTCTCCTGTCACTGGTAGATAACATGTGGAGACAGACTCCCAATATGTGCTGATCTATCCCAGCAAGCCAGCAGTAATTTTTTGGCAGGATAGTGAATAATCACAGTGAGCCTGCACTTTCTCGCTGAGTTCAGGTTCTTTCACCCTGCAGTCATCCACACACCTTATGTGGGCCTTTCTAAACTTTTGTGATTCCTAAATGTGTTTCCAGCTGGAAGCCACACATGGAGCCAGCAGAAACTCTGAGTTCTCAGCTCAGTAAGCCCCACTCCAAGATGGCTCCTGGCCAATTTCTTTCTCATGTGGTATGACTGAGCCCTCACCACTCACTGCCAGCTAGTTCAGTCCTTCTGATCCAGTGATCCCCTAGACAGATGCTTTTCTCTGTGGAGGCTTCTGGGGTCACCAACTGTCACTCTATGTCTACAAGTTTGAACTACTCCTCTTGTGAAGTGAGTCCTGTCTCAGGGACAAGATGCTGTTGCATACTTTATCCTTCATTGAAGTTTCTCTCTTTACTCTCTCTATGGGCTTCAATTCACTGTTCAGATTCTTCCTTTGTTGAGGGAACCCACTTCCCTCCTTCTTGTCTTCCTCATGTTGCTGTATTCTAGCATCTAGAGGGTGACACTCAGAGAGGCTCTTTCTCTGCTGCTTGCCACTTGCCATCTTGGGGCTCTCCTGGAGTTTTTCTTGTCTACCTATTTTTTTCTAGACTTTTGTGATTCCTAAATGTGTTTCCTAGAGACAGGAAACATTCTGCCACCACTTAAGTTTACCCTACTCTTTTGTTATGTATAAAAAGTCACTCATTATAATTTTGTTAGTGCAGGGTTTAACTCTTGACCTCTAATTCCTACCATTGTTATGCTGTCATTGGTAATTCATTCTCTACACAGTACTCACATTAACTAAGCTTTTTTATTTAGTGCTGGGAATCCTAGAGGCAAGCACTCTACAACTAAACCTAACTAAGCTCTTTATTTCTCAAATAACTGCTAGTTACAATTAGTGGATAGGTATTGCAATAACAATATCAAGCACCATATTTTAGCTTTTCTTCTATAGGTCCAATATGGTAAACAGGTGCTTATCTGATATCCTCTTACTTTTAGTTTCATTCCATGCATTTTTGCGTTTCTATTGTCCAGCTCAAATTCCTGGGTCCCACAATTTTCATTGTTGTGGTAAACCTAAATCTGCACAGTCCAAGGGAAGCATGAGTAATTCTCTACATGTCTGTTAAGAAATTTTGTTCAGACTGTAATTCAATTTTATTTTGAACATTTTTTGCAATTTTATTTTTTATTTTTTGTACTTCTATTAGTGAGTGTTTGCCATACTTAATAGCTATATTCAATGGAGAGGATTGGTACATGTACATAACACAACTCAGTTCAACTGTATGCAATTTTTAATGGAGCAGTTACATTGTTATCATCCAGTTCTTAAAGAATATGATAGTGTCCCTGATAAATCCTATTATCTATAGTGAAGGGAACCAAGAGGGACAATGATTGCTAGGCAGAGTCCTGGGCACTGTTTTAATCACCTTAAGAATGACCAGATATAGCTGGTTGTTTGCTCATGTAATTTTAGCTCTACTGGCTCAAAATATGAGGAGAGTCTCTACATTGCCATTCAGTTTGCTCTGGTATATGGCCACAGATTTTTCCCTTGATTTTAGATTCTTCAGGCCTCTTAATTTACACTGCATCAATAATAGCCTTTCATGTTGCATAAAGGGTTTTATAGCTCCAATTAAATAAAGCACCTAATAAAGATTCTTAACTCCAAATCATTTAAGTATCACTCTGAATAGTAGTCTCAAATACTTGCAATTTGTTTATCCTTCTAATTATACCACTAGAGTCTCATATTTTGAACCCAGAATAGAGAATATTAAATAATTTTAAAATGCCAACTTCATTACTCCCCTCAACTGACAGATTTTTTAACAACCTATCAATAATTTATGCCAGTCATTTTGAAAAATGTAAATCTTGAATTCTCATGCTCTTTTAAAAGATGAGCAGCTAATGTCTTAGAATAGTAATATGCTAATAACAAATTCTATATTCCTATCATCTTATGGGATTACCCACAAAGAAAAGTACAAGATTATTTATAACCCTTATTGATAATTATTTGACATATGATGCCTGGAAAGAAATTGTATGAGTTAGAGTGTATGAAAGCAGTATGTCAGACCTGGATACTGATGTTTATATCAAACCTCTGTTTATAGAACCTCTGAGAAACTCAGCAGACTGTAAACATTGTTTTCTGACTGATATACAGATTTTCAGCACAGCAATATGGCATGTATTTTGGTCATCCTTTCTTTTTTAAATTGTCTTATTAACTGGATGACACTTTGTATAATTTGGGCTCATGAACCTTGTAATAAAAAAAGAATAAGCATCATCCTGTTTACAAATGATTTAAGTTTATTGCAGAACTCTGAAGGTTGTTTCAGTAGACACCAGCCTTGCTAATTATTGTCAGTGATAAGGGCTTCCAGTTCCCAAACCTAAACCATTATTTTTAGCAGAGGTCCTTAAACAATCAAAAACTTTGTGAATAACAACAGCTTTATGTAGCACAGCCATATGTTTATGTTTTGCTTCACTGGAATTATATATATATATATATATATATATATATATATAATATCAAGAGGGAGGAATGGGGAGGGGGAGAGAATGAGGCATTCTCCAAGAAATTATATTTTTTTACTTTAGCTACTTTGTTGAGGATTTATAATTGTTATGTATCATTAACAACACCTGCTTTGTAAATTTTCCACACCAAAAAAGAAAATCTGCAGCCAGTTCTATAAGTACAGTTTTCAAATTTTGTTGGTTTTTAATTAATAGACTATTTAAAAACAGTTTCAATTTTGCAGAAAAATTGAACAGAAAATATAGAGTTCTCATATAATTTGTCATATTCTTCCACCAGTTTCCCGTTACTAACCTCTTGTATTAATGTAATGTATTTGTTACAATAGATGAATGAATATTATTAATTGAAGTCCATAGCTTACATTAGTGTTTGCTCTTAGTGTTGTACATTCTATGGATCTTGACAAATATATAATGATATGTGTCCACTATTACAGTACAATAAAGAAAAGCTCATTGTACTAGAATCTTCTATATACCATCAGACACTTGGCAGTATTATTTGAGATTCCTTCTTCCATATCCTTTTGTGATCTGATAGATCATTTCTTTTGATTTTTCAATATTCTAATATATGGATATACTGTGGCGTATTTATTCTTTCACCTATTGATTCACCTCTTGATATTGAAAGACATTTTGCTTCCCAGTTTTAGTAATTATGAATGACGATTCTGTATACATTTGTGTGAAGATATTTGTGTGAGAATAAATTTCAACTCATTTGAGTAAATACTAAACAAAAAACTTACATGACTCCTCTAAAATCTAATGAAAGCTTACTAGACTGAGAGCAGAGAGCTTAGACGTGGGAAGAGAAAGGAGATGCTAAAGTCAAGAGATGCTCTAGATGTATAATTGCTGGGCTTTGCTGATGCATGAGATGTGAGGAACATGAGAGATGACGGTGACAAATATGACTGACATTTTCAGCCTGGCTGACTGGAAAGATTGGAGTGTCATTATCAGGGGTAAGGAACACAAAAGAGGAAAAAGTGCGGGAGATTTTGATGATGTGTCTGATTTTTTTTAAAAAAAAGCTCTGGAGAGGAACACTTGTCAAATTCGAAGGTACATAAAGAGCACCCGAGGATTTTGCAAAAATGAAGATCTATCCAGTAGGTAAGGAGCTGGGCCTGAGGTCCTACATTTGTTATAAGATCACTAGAAAAATCTATGTCCCTGGTCCTCAGATTGCATTAGAGCAACAAGGCTTTAGAGAATAGCAAGAGGAGTAGTCTGGAAGATTTTAGTAATATAAGACAGACCTGAGTAGCAGATGCACCAAGAAGTAAGTGTGAGAACAAGATTAAAATAAATATCCATATGAAAATAGACACAATATAATTTGAGTCAAATGTATCTCCTAAAATTGGCACATGAATTTTAAAGAATTTGCAGTGATTATGCTAAATAAAAGAATCCATATTCACATGGGCATACTCACTTTTCAAATGCACACATACGCATGCACATACAGCTTCTTTCATTGATTGTATGATTTTTTTAAAGTAAAAGTCCCTAATAAACAACTTAGTGTCCCAGAATACTAATACATAATTAGCGAATTATTAAAAAACTAAAAATCCAAGGTTTCTTCAAACTATTATTTTAACATAAAAGGTACATATGATTAAATAAAAGTTATTCTTTTTCTGCCACTGTTCCTTGAACTTTATGATAAATTTAATTATATGAACAAGTAGTTTTTCCTCATAATTCTCAAATAAAAATATAAAATATCTCAATGTGACACCTCATCATTAATCTGTAAGTGAATATAACTCTGATGTACTATTGCACAATATGTAATACAAATGAAATATTCACTAATTTTACAATTTCTTTAAGAAATTTGGCTAACCTGACCCATTGTGAAAACCCAGCTAGATCTTATTTAATGGTCAGGGAAGATGCACCGATGTAACATGAATGCTTTACAGTGCACAGCCTCTCCGGGAAATATGAATTAACTTTTAAGCGAGAAGTTGGCTTCTCTGCTATCCAAAAGAAAGGACGTGAAAATAGCCCAGATGCCTGCTGTGGAAATGTCTCTTTCACTGGTCTCCAAAATCTCCACTTGATGCCGACTTTCATCAGAAAAATCAAATCTCCCCCACTCGGTCACCTGGGAAGCTGGGATGTTAACTGCCAAAGGTCTGCGTGACAAAAGAGCTGAAACCAAAGAGCAAGAAGATGCTGCATGTGGATAAGCAACAGGGGCGGCATGAGCCCTGACCCAGGCAGGCTTTGTGAATGTGCAGGAGGAAATACAGAGCCTCACAGGTGGCATTCGCCCTGGCCCTTGGTTTGTAGGAAGCACCCTGCAAATTCTCAGCCCACAGAATGGCAGGAGCCAGGAGCCGGTTTCCAAGCCCTTTCTGACAACCTTCAGATTTTACTTATCCAGATTGCACTTTAAAATATCTAGCAACCCAGCAGTCTCTTATGCAGCCTTCCAAATGGGTCACCTTTCAAAGAAATAATTGGAGGCAGGCTGAGAAAACAGCAGGCACTGGATAGATGCTTCTATGAATGAGTGAGTGAAATGAATGAACGTGTGAAGGAAAAAATAAAAACCCCACAAATTCCAGAGTCTAAATCTGTAAATGACCAGAAAAGCACACTTCCTGAGGGAACTATTTCATCTCAGTATGGAAATACTAATTTCTGGCCTCAGATAATATATGTACTTTTTTCATTCAGTTGATTGACATTCATAGAAGTAGTTTTTTAGACAAAGCCTGTTATAGGAAGAACAAAAGCTGAATATTCTTTCATATCCTCTGCTAAGCCTTTGAATTTCTTTAGTCGAGATGAGAAACCTGGCTTTGGATAACATGTAGATTTTTCTGGGCTGATTAAAAACAATCAACCCTAGGGTTGCTTGAGAGATCCAAAAAAGAAAGAAAGAAACCTCTTCTACCGCTGTTTTAACCCATTTCCATGATCAGTATGATTTTACACCAAAAAAAAAAAATTTTGTGTGCGTGTTAACTTGTAAAAAGATACTTTATTTTACTTATTATTAATTTATATATTGAAGGTTTAAAATGTACTTTCTCTGTGTGTGCATACTCACTTTTTTAGATACACACACACAAGCACATATAACTTCTTAGATTATCATATCATTCTTCTTTCCAAATAAGAACCCTAATACACAACTAAGTGTCCTTTTAGCCAATATCCACATTAACAAGTTAATCTAAAAAACTGATAAATGAAGGCTTCTTCAAAATACCTTTTTTTCATAAAACATACACATAATTAAATCCAAGTTACTCTCCCTCTGCCACTCTCCCTTTAATTTAATTAATAAATTTAGTCATATGAATAATTATTTTTCCTTGTAATTATCAGATAAAAATATAAACTACCTCTATGTAGCACTTGATGACTAATCAGGAAGGCATTATTACTGAGTGTGTGTGTGTGTGTGTGTGTGTGTGTGTGTGAGAGAGACACTGGGAATGGAACACAGGGCCTTTGCACTGAACTACACTTCAAGACATTTTTGAAGTTTTTCATTTTGAGGCATGGTCGTCCTAATTGATGAAATTGCCTGAACCCCGCTCAAACTTGTTATACTCCTGACTTAGCCTGTCAGATCCCTGGGATTATAGGTGTGTGATATCAATATATCACTATACTCAGAAAATCTACCTATTCATGTTCCATTATTACTTTTCTCTATTGTGTGTGTGTGTGTGTGCGCGCGTGCATGTGCACGTGTGTGTGTGTGTTAAATGGTACCAAAAATCTGTCTTGGAAAATTTTCTGGATGCAGTACAATATTACTAAGTATGATCTTCACATTGTACATCTTAAAAATGATTGATCTTACCTAAGTGCTAACTTAAAGTCTTTAATCACTATCTCTGTATTTCTTCCCATTGCTTTATTCTGCAAATCATGATTTTCCTCTCTGTTTCTGTTATACAACTTTTTAAAAACATTCAACTCGCTAATTCTTTTCTAGTGGACACAGGACATTTCTCACCAATAAATAATGCTGCGACTTGCAGAACGTCTTGTATTGTGAGTTTTAATACAATTAGGAAATTCGAGAGATGACAGTGAAACTACTTTAGAGAAAATGTTTAGAGCTTTATAGGGCATTTTAAGGCTAAAAATAAAATAACACAGAAAACTGATTTCCATTCACAATTTTGTAGGAGAACAAATTATTCATGCCTGTTGAAAGTACTAACTACTGAGGACCCTGAATTATAGCCAAGTACCTAAGAAACCATGAAAAAATATACAATATTCCATTAGAAGCTAACCAAAATGTGGCAAACCAAAGGATGCTAAGGTATTAAATTCTTGGAGCATAAGATGTTCAGAAACACTTGGTGGGTAACAAGACTTCCAAAGTTAAAAAAAAGAAAACATTTAAAGAATAGAAGTTTCATTTTGCACATGGACACCTGTGTATGTGTATGGGCACCGTCTCAAAGAGAAGGTTAAGGGCTGCTTCTAGCAGATAGGAAAGAAAGATGAGGCAGGCATTTCTGCTTCCAGACAAACTGATACTCACCCTGACACCCTTAAAAAAATGTTACCACAGGCCCCTAAGGGAGAAGTAGGGGACAAGTCAGGGAATGCAAGTGCTCAGCACCAGCCCAGGGGACATTCTGACCCTGGGGAGGTTGGGGGCACTGTTCCTTTGCATTTGGGTCCCCAGCTACCCCAACTCTCCCTCTGACCACTCAGGCTCTGTCTCTTGAGAGAACCGCTCTTGCAGAAAGCCTCAGGATCACACTCACTTAGGGCAAAGGTTCCTCCCAGTTCCAGGGCCCTTCTGGCAATGACTGGGGCTGTGCAGAGGAGGAGAGGGGGAGGGGAAGTTAACTGTGTTGTTGGGGGTGGGTAGTGTGCCCCTTCCTGGAGCTCTCACAGGGAATCTAGTTGAGGAGTCTGGTGCCACTTGGAAGGGCAAAAAGTTTTCCAGCTGCTCCCATCTGGCCCTGGCTAACCAGTACCTGGTGATGGCCCCACTTTCACACAAGTCTTATTGCAAACAAGGGCCAATTTTCTTGCTATGCTACCAAGAGCTAAATGACGCTGTGGACAAAGCAAGGATGCTACTCATGGCTCAATCTCTCCCTTGGACAACAATAATTTGCCATATCAACTTGCCTTCCTGGACACGAAGCATCAGAGGATTAGCTATTAAAAGAAAGACATTTTCTCGCTCATTACAGCCTGCGATGTAAGACGTCTAGAGATACAAGGAGCCCTGTTTTCGCCAGTAACAGAAAAAATTATTTCTGGCAGCTTTGGGAGAAAATGCAATTATTTTCCTTCCTGTCACAGTGTTTCTACACTCACTTAGAAATGAGAGAGCCCTATTAAAATGTACGCGTCTTCTTTTGAATGATGCCAATGAGTGACCTTCACTGACCTGGGTGGGAGGCGGGTCTCTGAGTCCTCATCCCTCAGGATTCAGAGTCACCAAAGGCAGGAGTAATTAGACAGCGCTGACTCATTGCCACTCACATGTTCATCACTGGAAGGGGCAACTTTGCAGAGAAGAAAGAACACTCCAGGGAGAGACCCCCTTCTCATTTGCCAGCGCCCGGAACGCACTCAGGCCACAGTGCTATGGACTCTTGGGTCTGCTCGACTGTAGGACAGGTCCGGTGCTCCTCAGCCTCCAGGAAACCTCATAGTTGCCATCTGCTTAGCCACAGGTCCTCCCCACATGCTGCTATCACAGGGAAAGAAACACACCTGGAATTCCACGTACAGTGATCCTGAGCTCATTGTCCTTGGTAAGATCCTCACCCAATGTGTCTGTGAAACAAGAGTTGGCCAAGATGGTACTTTGCTTCCTTGCAAGATGCACTATGCGTTTTTCTAGCTACTGGACACGTTTCAGACTCAGTCCATTTTCTCTTCCAAAGCAAAACTCAGTGAGATAATGTTAACATCTCACTGAGATCTCTTTCTCATAAATTCAAGTTCAACATTCTAAACATGACTCATTGACACCATCTGGCATCTTGGGCAAGAATAAAGCCACCCATATGGATATCCAAAATAAATGAGTAAGGAGCATCCCCACACACAAGCACCCACATGTTCACACACTTCCTAGCCTTGTTTTCTCTTAATATTTTTATCACAACTGCCTTGAAAATCTGCTGTTGTGATATAAGCATAGCAGTGATATATTGTGATTTATGAGTATTTTAAACATTATTTTTCTTACAGAGTGGAAAATGCATCTAAAAGAAAGGAAGATAATGATTAAGGCTGCAGCGATTAAGGCATATAAGTCAGTGTGAGAGAGGTAATAAGAACATAGAAAGACATGTCTGCACTCAAGACAAATTTAATAAATGAATACACAATGCTTATGGATGAAATTCAAATAAGCTGCATGGGAAAGAAGGATAAAGGAATGACTTCCATGCTTTTCTTTCAATATATTTTTTATCATGCAGTGATATCACACTCTTGAAAGCATAACACTGCTGTATCTATTTTTTTCAATTTTTAACTTTTATTAGTACACATTTGTAGCACACAATGACTGCATTCATTGTAGGGAATTGGTATATGTTATAACAGATCTCAATTCTTTTCCCTCTTTCCCTCCACTCCCATGTTTTGCTAGCATCAGATTCATTTATTTCTCTTATAAGTCTTTATAAAGTTATTTATCATATATACAGATTAGCAGCCAAACTAATAGACCAAAACAACATACAAAACATAAACAATTACCCTAAATCAAGGTGCACTTTTAGATACATTGTCCATGTTGGATTACAATTATTTTTTCTTTTTCTTTTTTCTGTCTGTCGTCTTTTATTTTGCACTTTATTTTATATTTTGAGTTTCTCATATAAGAGAGACCATACAAGTTTGTGTGTCTGGTTTCCTGATTAAAATTTTAAGTATCACTTTTTGTACATCGTCTCTATTGTTTTTATTACATATTGATATCCTTTTTTCTTATTTTATAATGTGGCATAGGCCCCCTCACTTCTTTGTAATCCCAAAGCCTGAAACAGAAGATATCAGCAAAGGAATGCCTTGGGAGCTCCTCAGTGTGTCTATTTAGGGGCTCTAAATCAGTCATTTGCCAACTGCACAAAAATATGCTTTAGATGACCTTTCAGCCAGTATCCGTTTTATATCAAGGTAGGTTTCCAAAGACTAATCATTCCCAAAGAAAATCTCTATGCTCTGATCTGAAGAGTGGGTCCCCCAGAAGGGAAAGAAACCCTCTTGAAAAGAGTCTGTTAACACTATTGCTACTATGAGCTAGTCTAAACTTTGAGCTAATTGGCATGGGCAGAAATATAAGGGCAAAATAATCACTAAACTGAGATGCTCAGACAGAATTCACATGAATCTTGAACATTGGTGTTACCGAACTACCAACAGCAACAAAAGCATATAAGATTGTACATCTTTGGAGTATAAAATTTGCACAAAATGTGATGACAAGGGGCTGGGGATATAGCTCAGTGGCATAAATGCCTGTGTGGCAAGGGCAAGGTCATGAGTTCCATTCCTGGTACACACCCCCCACATCCAAATAAGATGACAAAATGTGTTCACAGTCAAACATCACATACGATAAAAAACCAAAATGAGTAAGCAAATCCAATGAACACTGAATTACATATCTAAAGCTTGAAGATATTGCAATGGATATTTTATTCATTATCTGTTACCATTAAGAAGAGTTAATTAACAGCAAATTTTACAGCAGACAAAATGAATGGAAGAAGATATCAAATATTTGAAGACCATAACTGATTGTCAACTTTAAATCACATAGTTAGTTAAAAATTTATTTATATAAAGTAAAAAGGTAAGACAAAGGTATTCACAGATTTAAAATAAACAATAAGATTTTTACCATGAAGAGGACACAAGGGAATTTCCAAAACACTGAAGAAATGGCTTTTGAGCCCCTTATTATGTCCGACTAGGTGCTCACAACCAACATTTCTCTAAATGCATAAAAATTACGCTCTGGACAACACTTGAAGGAAAGGTCAGTCTCTCTATCTTTAAGGTAAGTATATTAAGAAAGAGGATTTATTATAAAAGGAATATCCAGGATGGAAAAAGTAATGGCAAGCAAATACGATGATTACTATATGTGGAAATATCAGCAAGCATTGACTTTATATGTAGTGGTAAGTAATAGTAATAAAATTTGCACAAAATGTGATGAAGGTACTACATAAAGGTCAAAATAAAACATTGGTTCAAAATAGTTCAGGAACAAAGCAAAGATGTTTACTCTCACCACTTTTATTCATACACTTGTATTTTTTAAATTTTAGCAAGCCCAATTATGCATGTGAAATCAATAAAGGGATACAAACAGGGAAGGAAAAAATCAAATTTTCCTTGTTTGCAAATGCTATGCTCCTATATACTTTGAAAACACTACTTTACCCAAAGACTTCTGTAGTTGTTAAAAGAATTTTGCAATATACCAGAATATAAATAAATATTAAGAAATAAATAACATTACCATACACTAATAATGAACTAGCTGAGGAAGAAATTAGGAACCCAGTTCCATTTACAATAACTTTAAATAAACTAAAATACCCAAGAATCAGTCTAAGCAAGGAGGCAAAAGACCTCTATAATGAAAATTTCAAAGCTCAGAAGAAAGAAATTGACGAAGACACCAGCAGATGGGAAGATGCTCCTTGATCATGGATTGGCATAATTAATATTGTCAAAATGGCCACATTATCAAAATAAATCTAAAAATCCAAGGCAGTCTCCATCAAAATGCCAATGACATTATTAACAGAACTACAAAAACAATTCTAAAATTCATGGAAACACAAAAGACTCAGAAGAGCAAAAGTCATCCTTAACAAAGAGAGCAAGGCTAGAGGTATAACAATACCTGATTTAAAAATATACTATGAAGCCACAGTAACAAAAGCAGCATGGCACTGGGACAAAAATAGACATGCATGAAACAACATGGAGGACACAGAAACGAACCTACATGACCACAGCGATCTGAATTTGGATGAAGGAGCCAAAGCATACATTGGAAAAAAAGACAGCATCTTTTAAAAAATGGTGTTGAACAAACAAGCTAGCCACTTGTAGAAGATTAAAACCAGATCCCTGTCTCTCACACTATACCTAAATCAATTCAAAAGAGATCAAAGACTTACATATAAATCCTGAAACTTTGAAACGTCTAAAAGACAGCAGGAGAAACACTTGAAGCCATAGGCACAGGCATAAGCACAGCCATAGACATAGGCAGAGTTGTGTTCAGTCTTAAATAAGACTGCAAGAACACAGGAAATAAAATCAAGAATCAACAAATGGCACTATAGTTCAATCCCCGGTGCCGAAAAAAAAAAATGGCACTATGTCAAATTAAGAAGTTTCTGCATTGCAAGGGAAACAACTGAGTGAAGAGTCAGTCTGAAAAATGATAGAACATCCTTACCAGCTTATTTTCCAATGAGGAATAAATATCTAGAAGGAACAAAGAACTGAAAAGCTTAACACCAAAAAAAGTCAAATAGTTCAATCAATAAATGGGCAACTAAATTGCACACACACTTCTCAAAAGGAAAATTACAAATGACCAACAAGTATATAAAAAATGTTCAGCATATTTACTCATTAAGGAAATGCACATCAAAACTATACATAGATCCATCTCACCACAGTCAGAATGGCTATCACCAAGAATAAAAACATAATAAATGCTAGTGAAGGTACGTGGGGAAGGAATCCTTCTACACTACTGGTGGGATTATAAGTTAGTACAGATACTATGGAAATAGGTGTGGAAGTTCTCAAAAGTCTAAAAATAGGGCTACTTTGATCCAGGTATTCCACTGCTTGTTGCATACATAAAAGATTTAAAGCCAGCATACTATAGGGATACCTGAATGCCCATTTTTATTGTGGCATGATTCGCAATCAGCAAGATATGGAAGCAGCCTAGGAGCCCATTAATAGATGAATGAATAAAAGCCATGTGGTATGTATACACAATGGAGTAGATTCAGTCATGAGAAAAAAATGAAATTCCTTCATTTGCAGGAAAACAAAACTGGAGATCATTATGTTGAACAAAACAAGCCAGACTCAGAATGACAAATACTGCATGTTCTCCCTAATAATGTGAAATCTAAAACAGATTAAAGGAAAACTCAATGTGTATATATACCCATACCCCGAGATGCAATTATTATGTATTGCAAACATATACCAGTAATAAATTTTTTTAAAAAAGAAAGCACTAGAGAGACTTTTATTAAAGAACATAAAGGAAATGACAGGGAAGTGGTGAGAGTTTAAAGGTAGGTAATGGAGAGGATATGAGCAAAATATATTATATACACTGAAACTCCTAAAAATTATGCAACTGGTGAGAAGGGGGAGTGATGGAGGATGAGAAGGTTCAAAGAATGTTACGTAAGTGTACAGATCTGCCAACATGAAACCCATTAAGTTTTATAACCAATTTTAAAAGGGTAAAAAAAAAGACAGAAATTTTATGGAAATAATATTAAATGATTTGAGGAATAGGTAATCAGAATTAAAGTCTATTGTTTAGAAGAATGCACTGTAATGTCAAACTTTGTTAAGGTAAACAAGCATGGAAAAATTTCAAGTTAACCAATTAAATGATGGAAATAGAATTTCTAGTCAAATCAAAAGAATAAAAATGGAATAAGGGCAAAAATCAACACAGAAAAACATTCAATAAATGCATACTTAAAAAAGAAAATATAAAAAACAAAACAAATTAAAGTTTAAAAGTAAGATTATTAAAAAGTTCAAAAATATGATTACAACAAAAATTTGACTAGGTCCAAATTGTCAACTAAAACAGATTTTTCCACACTGGCTATAAATAAAATAATAAAACCCTTGTATATGCAGTTACCATTCACACACCAAAAGCATAAGCCCATAAACAGGGTATAAGTAAAATAATGAGGAAAAATATACCACAAAAACACCTATGAAAAATTTTATCTATCCATATTGCTATTAAAAAACTAAACTTTAGATTAAGAAAATAGTCATACAAGAAAAAGAAGATGCTACCTAATCAAATGTTCAGTGTAACAGCACAATACACAAGGCTTGGCCTTTATAAAATAGAGAAATTAAAATGTACAGAATTCAAAATAGAGAATTCAAGATGTACAAGATGTGATCAAAAATCGTGGTGAATGTTTAAATTTTTAAAAAAATGATTACAATAGAAGGCATATTACCATTAATCCCCCTAAAAATACTCTCACCTTCTTTGAACAGGCTTATCCCATCTTTCTTGGCACTTTCTGAAGCAGTTCTGGAAGTGTCCTCTCAGGAATGTCTTTATGAGGTGTCATTAAAAAAATATGATGAATACTGCTGCCAGTTGCTATTCAGCAATAAGGCAGGCTTCTCAAACTATGGTGTGTCCTTGTCCACCTTATTCACTGGACCTAGCTCCGTAAGACTTCTGGCTCTTCCTTAAAGTAAAAATGACAAGACAAGGTAAATGTTTTGAATCAATCCAGTATATCAAGCCAGCCAGGACAGCACAATTCAAGACACTCATGAGAAGGAACTTCCAAAACTGCTTCAAAAAGCGGCAAGAATGATGAGATACATGTGCTCAAAACAAGGGGGAATATTTTGATGTATTAATGGCCATGTATCTTTTGCTGTAATGATTTTTAAAAATTTAAACATTCAGTGTACTTTTTAATCATACCTTTTATTGAACAAAAATGTGTAGATCTACAGGAGAAATTCAGAACCCTGAAATTTTACTGATGAAATTTCAGCACAATCTTGCTTGAATATTGACGGGTCATTCAGAAAAAGATCGTTTATGATTTATAAAATGCAATTAACAAGCACTAATGAATATAAATAAAATTCTATACCAAGTATTAGAGAATACCAATTATTCTAATACATATATGGAATATTGCTTTCATGCCTACATGCCATATTAAATATAATAAAGGGTAAAAAAAGTTAAGTTTTCGGAGAATTGATAAACAAAAAGTTAAATTCTATGTCAATAATAAAATACCAAAATTTAAATTCCTTACATAGGGAAATATAAAAGCAAACCTCTAAGTCAAGAGTTCAAGATGTAATAATGGAAGTTTTAAAGTACACAGAACCTGTTAGATAATCTGGGAACATATCTAGTGGCAGAGCAATTGTCTAGCATGTATGAAGTCCTGGGTCCAATCCTCATTGCCAAAAAGAAACCAAAAAACCTGTTAGGCATAGATAAACTGATATATGAGAAGAAACTTATTACCCTAAGCATCCAGTATAAGAAATTTTGACAAGAAAAAAGGAAAGCATGCTATAAAATATAGGAGATATAGTTTTTTGTGTGTCAATTACAACTCAATAAAGTAGTTTTTTAAAGGAAGGCAATAATGAGAAGAACAATGAATGAAAGAGAAAACAAAGAGACTCTAGGAAAAACTGTACAAAAGCAAAGTTTGCTACTTAGAAAGATTAATAAAATTGACAAACTTTTAGTAATGTTTATCCAAAAAAAGCAGACAAACACTGTAACTCTAAGAGAGGGTAATGTAGCTTCGTGGTAGACTGGGCATGGTGACAGTGGTAACAGGGCTTTGGTCTCTTTGTTTCTCTAAAAATTTGTTTTGACAGGAAAAACCTTTTGTGAACGAGTTATTCAGGGAAAAGTGACTTTTGGTGTTTTGTGAGTGCTCTAGATTCCTATTTGATTTTTTCCCCTCAGAGATTGTCTTTGGTTTCAATTGTCTGTCTCCCTGCAGCATTGGTCAGGAGGAGTGGAACGAGGGAAAGAACACAGGAGCAGGTCCTTACAAGCCTGTTGGAACAGGCACACACATGGTGGGTTCCCACCAAACCAGCTTTCATTTGAGCAAATTTTGCTGAGGTCCCTGGAAGAGAAAGAATGATTTTTCCATCTTATCTTATGTCCTAAAAGCTGGGCTTTGGGACCAAAGAGGACACCCTTTCTGGTCTCTGCCATCTGAGGAGCGTAAGTGTTACCTGTTATCTCGCAGGCAGCTAAACGCTGGGTACTCGAGGCATTAAGATATTAAGCAGCACATTCTATGTCCAACCTTTCCAAGTTCTCAGGGGAGTTGGTCTTTGTAAGAGGCTGCAGTCCCTGAGGGGCTTTTGGTGTCCTAACATTTGTCATCTTGTTAGTGGCAGGAAACTCTCAGTCCTGTGTCACAGATCAGTGGGTCTGTGGCTGGAAGTATCTAACATCACTGTGGATGATGAAAGACAACGTCACACACATACAACCCTTAACTGCCTGTGGCATCAAAGGTCTTTTGCTCTCCTAATCTGTCTCGGAGAATGAGCTTAAAATATGGATGTCACAACTTGGGCACCCACTTTAGGAACACCTCTTGCATCCAGAACCCAGCTTCCATCCTTATTTCAATCTTTGCTGACACTTTTAGAAACTGATCTCTGTTCAGCATTGTTTTCGCATACCACTATACTCTGTTTGAAATTTCTCTCCACATTTAATTATTGTACATGTCCCATAGGAAAAATAAAAGCAAATGAAAATTTGTAAATGAAATTTTAGCCAGAATGATACCATGACTGTACACAGATCTGCTCTCCCTTGACTTTTGCATTTAAAAATATAGGGTGATCAGGTACATTGTGTAGATGCTTATGTTTATATTTACATGCATGTCTGCAAATTATCTACATGATACAAATTGACTTAGACTCCTCATAAATTAATTGACCCAAACATTTTAAAATTTATTACTGGGCACGCTGGCACATGCCTGTAATCACAGCACTTGAAAGGCTAAGGAAGGAGGATTGCCTCGAGTTCAAGGCCACCCTGGGTTATGTAGTGAATTCAAGACCAGTCTGAACTATGCATGGAGACCCTGTCTCAAAAAAAAGTTTATGTGAATTTTGATAAGTAATAAGATTGGTCTAATTGAAATACATTTCTCTATTAGCATTAAATACGAAGCAGGCACACAAATATTATCTTGTACAAGAGCAAGTTTGAATTAAAAATAAAATTAAATAGATGCAAGTGAAATGAAGCTAGGAAACACACTTTCAACAATAAGAGAATATTCTAATATTTTCACTTAAACAAGTTTTCCAATCCTCTTTGATAACTACACCCTTAGAATTCTGAGGAAGAAAACTAAATGATGGATATTTACTGAGTAGCTAGGTCATTTCCAGTAAGGTAAAATATTAAAACAGAATTGTTATATGTAAGCTTCAGTTTACCCACTTTTTATTTCTTATTACAAAAATATGTAAGTATTTTAGGCCTGTTAATAAACATAAACAGTATCCTTTTAGAAAATAGTCATTTATAAAACAGTTTACAAAATGATATTAATCTACAGAATGCTGGTTTGCAATTGTTAAGAATAAAAATTCTGATCAGTTTATGATGATGACTTCATCCAGTAAAACCAGAATTGGTTGCACAAAACTGAATGATCTAAGATTATCATTTCTTATGAATTTTGGCTTAGAGTATCATTAATTTTTGTTTTACTCTTCAGATTTTAAAAAATTGTCTATAGTTTATAGTAGTTTTATGATGCATACTTTTAGAAATGAAATTAAAATCTTTAATAATTACTTGATCCCTTCAAAAATTTTAATCTATCAATGACTAATCTTATTTTATGGTGTTATGGGTATGGTCCTATGTCTCCCCCAAAACCTCATGTAATCATGGACAGGACTGAGTCTGGCATTTGTGAGTGGCTTGCTGTCTAGTGCTGGGATTGGCAACATGAGTTTTGCACCCGCCCAGGGGTGGAACCAATTTACAGTGTAAGGGAGGGAGGAAGGCATGTTTTCTCTCTCTCTTGCCAGTTCATGCTTGCTGTTGTGGTGGCCATGAATGGCTGCCCCACCACACCAGACTGCCTTGGAGACAAGTGAGTATGGACTGAAACTCCCGAGAACTGTAAGCAACAAACCTTCCCTTCCCTAATTTTGGGCGTCAGGTATTCTGTCTCAGCAATGAGAAAAAAGTAACTAAGAAATATGGTAATAGAGTTATTTTCATAAATTCAGTAAGAATCTGTTTTTCTTGTAATAGGACACTATTGGAAACCATTATATTACCTTGAATGGACTACTCCAGACAGCTTTAAGGAGCTGAGATTAGCACTTAAGAAGCCACTAAAGCCCATCTTGGAAAGACTGATCTGATATCTTGTCTGCATGATTCCCTTACAGGGTATCTGGACTTAGAATGCGTAAAAATATCAGATTCTGACAGGTCTGCAAGCCTTGGGATGTTTTGGAGAATCTCAAGAAGAAAGGAATTCATCCAGGTAACACAGGTAAAGTTAGATAGTAAATCCTTGGTTTGGTTTCCCAGCCTTGAGAGGTTTTAAAGTTCTAATCTGATCAAAAGCCAGGCACGCTGATGGATGCCTGCAATTCCATCACTCTGGGAAGACTGAGGCAGGAAGATCTCAAATTAAAGTCCAACCTGAGCAATTTAGTGACTTGCCAAGATCCTGTCTTAAAGTAATAAAAAAGAATGGCTGAGGAAGTAGCTCATTGCAAGGAACCTAGGTTCGGTACCACAAAATACATAAATAAACTGATAGAAATTATTAAAATTCCAGTCAAGCAAGTTGCAAAAGTTTCTATGTGATCTGTCATTATTCTTGCTGTATTTATGTTAATTAATCATCAATCCAGGACTAAAACTTATTGTCCACACAAATTGAACAAAACAAATGGGAAGGGAGAATTAGAGGGAGAAAATTGTATTTTAAAAAGATGATAGTATACCTGTCACTAGGTTTTAGCTTTGTTCATTGTTTTGAGATTTTGTTATTAAAACTTGAACTAAACCCTGAATAACATATATATATATATATATATATATATATATATATATATATATATACATATATATATGCTTATATAGAGTGTTCATTCTTGTTACTGTATGGATTATCCAGAAAGGTCATTAGAATATCTGTTGCAAACTGTAATCCAGGGAAATCTGTCATCTTGCCCTTGCCTAACTCTATTCAGCTGAAAATACTGGGCTGAAATCCAGAATTGTTCCTAACTGAATGCCTGTTAGACTCAGATTAGTTTTTAGACTTTTCAGAACATTAACCTCTGGTTTTCTTTTGCTTCTAGAGCAATGTCTCTTATTAATACCTGCTTACTTGTACCATTCATAGTTCCCTCGCTTTGATAAGGATCAATTTGCTGTGCTGTTGAAGAAACTCTGAAATATACCCAGGCATAAATTCCTTAATTTAGTTTGTCTTCCAGGAAAAGCCTCTAGGCCTTGCACTAATGATTCTTAAGGTTTAAAACATGCTTTTCAAGAACAGGACAGGAGTGGAAGAAGCCAAGGTGGGGAAGGGGACATAAAAAGAATTGAAGATGTGTTATATACGTGTACTAACTCCCCATGATGTACGTATTCAGTGTGTACTGCAAAAATATACTAATCAACATAAAAATGGGGAAAAGAAACTGAAAAAGTGATATCATAAGCTCAAGATGAGCTGCACAGAATGTTAACTTCCCATAAAAAGAAATATGTGCCCCCTACTTGCCATCCAGTCAACTAGCAACTTCCTCTCCCTTCCCATAAATTCCTGTGATTCTGGAGAGGAAAATTTGAGCTCAAGGCTTTTGGCCTTTTTGCTGGTGAGTCACACAAGAAAGCCTTTTCTTTTCATAAAATCCGAGGGCCATAGTATTGTCCTCCATGCTGGTCAGATAGCGAGCCCCAATTAGCAAAGAGTACCACCTCCTGAAATGACCTGCAACTGCTTGCTCACCTGGCCTACTCCCAGATATGGGAGCCTGGTTTCATGGGCCATGACTCAGCTTTTAATGTTTCGAACTTCTAGTAACATTTCAAACCAGGAAAAGGAAAGGAGTTAAGGCAAAATATGCCAAATTGCTATATTGATTATTTTAAACTGAAATCACTTTGAGGAACTGTAACTTCAGGAAAAGCCATTTGGCCTTTTTCTTATGTGCAGCAGGCCATAAAAATTCTTTCGGGTTGGGGGAGTCCTTCACATATCATGACCGGAAAATAGTCCTGATCACCAACCACTGGCCAGTCAATAGAACTGCAGTGAACCTAAACAAAAAACTTCTTTGCCTTCACTCATTTGCCACTAGTTTCTATATCATACCACATACCCCTTAAGGACATCCCTGGAATGTGCAACCCTAGCCAAAGATTCATCTGTCCTATCATTGCTTTATATATCTTTTTTTTTTTTTTTTTTTTTTTTTTGTGGCACCAGGGATCGAACTCACAATCTCGCACCTGCCAGGGCAGGTGCTTAAGCCACTGAGCCAAACTCCCAGCCCTGCTTTTTTGAGGCAGGGTCGCACTATGTAGCTCAGACCAGCCTGGTGCTCCCGTTGTAGCCCAAGCCAGCCTTGAACTCACAACACTCCTCCTACCTCAGCCTCCCGAGTGCTGGGATTAAAGGCGTGCACCACCATGCCTGGCTACATATCTCTTGTTCTTGGTCAAAATGTATAAAAAACATGCTGCCTTGGTCACTTTTTTATTTCTCCTGTGAAGATCTCCTTATATATGCAAAATTAGTAAAACTTTTATTCATTTCTCCTGTTAATCAGATCTTGCATTTAAAATGAAATAGAATCTTTCTCACAATAAAGTTTAATTCCAAGGTATGACATTAAAATTAAGCAAAATTTGTAATATTTTAGATGAAATGTAAGAGAATACCTTTCTAATGTAAAGGTAAAATGTATTTTTAATGGCTCAAAATAATATACTAATATACAAATGCAGGCAGTTTAACTAAAAGTAAGAACTTGCTAATCTAAAGATACCAGAAAGACAAGCCACAACTTGAAAGGAGACATTCATAACACATACAAATAACAGAA
>RJWM01000465.1:0-97505 GCA_004363535.1 Dasyprocta punctata
AAGTTTTACTTTAGTATATACTTAGGAGCTGCAGTGCAAAGTGAGCCAATTTTAGAACACTACAGAGCACTCTGGTGGCTTGGGACTGGGGGATGAGAAGTATGAAGATCAGTAATGAGAAAAGTGTCTGAAAGAGCTGTTAACTTGAAATGTGAGAGAAGGAGATCTGTCTGACTGATCCGACTCATCCTAGGTATGGAACTCTCAGAATCCTGGCAAATCTGGTAAAAAGCAGAACAAGTAAGACCACAGTACCTTCTAAAACTGAGCGAGTTTCCCGTGCAAAGAAGCAGCAACAAAAGAGCAAACTGCACTCCACAAGCTGTGCTCCTCTCATTCTTGCAGCTAGTGATGACAAGTAACCTTCATAAAATTAGACCTGCTTGACGGGCTGTGACAACTGTCACAGACTCAGAGTCAGCTTTTCTCTTGCTTACTCTAAAGTATGAGCAGACCACTGGGGTCACAGACACTCGAAACCACAGCACTGTTGTGGGTAATGTCCGAAGAGCACCTCTTTCACCAGTTTTTCTCCTGTGGGCTCCTGTTCACCCAGCCAAGTGCCTCTTCTTCAACGGAAGTGAACCTTAATGACTTGCTTGACCAATGGAATGTTTTCAAAGTAGCATTCCAGTACTGCTAAGGCTAATTGCAAAGAATCCTTTATGTTTCTGCTTGGGAACCTTGACACATTCACTATGGAGTGATCGGACACAAGGGAAGTCCATCTGTTCTGAAAATCTACCCTGCCTTTATGTGTGGGGACTCAGGGTAGCCACATAGAAACAAAGAGATCCCTGGCCACCTCCAGTCCTTCCAGCCATCCCAGCTGAGGACTTAGATATGTGCATTAGAAAATATGGAGAATTTCAAGACAAAAAAATTCTGTGACCCAGATAGTACATAACTGACTGGATGAGAGTGACCAACCAATAGTTCAATTGATTGAGCTCATTCAATATACATAAACTTGAGAAGTAAGAAGTTGCTGTTTTATGTCAGTCTATTCTGACTATGTGTGTTGTGAAGCAAGATTGACATAATCATGACATAAAGATCAAGGTGAGAATATGATCTAAGAAATTGAAAAATAATTTCAATAACTGGAAAAAAAACTCATAACTATCCTTACAAAATTAAAACATAGAGGCCAGGGATTTAGCTCGGTTGCATTAGTGCCTGCCTGGCAAGCACAAAGTCATTAGTTCAATCCCTGGTACAAAAAAAAAAAATTAAAATATAATTTGCATTTAATAAACAGGGAAAAAATTGAAAGTTGTCTACATGAACAATTTGAAAACTGGGCAATTACATAATAAAATATATCAGAATTTAAAAATCAGTAAAAAAAATTAAGAAGACTAAAACTAGTAAAATATGAAGAAACATGTACTAGGAGGGGAAAAACATCTCACAAATGGTCCTAAAGTCCAAAATATAACTGAAAGGATTTTTAGAATGAGAAACTGCTAATAATAGAGAAAAGTGTATTAATCAAAGAATAATAAAGGAATTGAATGACATGGAATTTTATATTTTAAAAGAGCCATTAATTACTAAATATTATGAAGAAAAACTATAAAAGATCACCATTTGGCACACCATTATGAAATTTACAAACATCACTCTTAAAAAAATTACCTAAAAAGAGACAAGAAATAACATTAGTTTCTCATAAGCAAGAATATATAAATAAATACAAAGTCTTGTGCCTTTAGAATTCTCCAAGTTTCCTTTTAAAGTTCTAAACATAAATTTATGTTTTTGCCATGTATATTAATTCTTCTGTACTCTAAAGTTAAGGACATAAAGCAGGAAAAAAATTATAAACAGATGTTTTGACTTAAAAATTCATGTTTTAATATAATCATGGAGAATAAATGAGGAATTCTAAAGTCTTTCTGCTTTCCTGCAGGGAATATCCTACTGTGTTTTTAATACAAACCATGTAAAACCTTATGGATGTAAATAAGTTTATTATTAAGAAGTTTGAGCAGCTGAATTCTGAAAAGATAGTAGATGCTGGAGTCTGAGATCGGCATATCTGTGAAATGTGAATTTGATACAGAAGTTCAATGGGCAAACAAATATTGCTTTTGAAAGTAACAAAAATTAAGAAATTTTCACACATGTAAAGATTTTAGAAGTTATATTCTTTTAGCAAATTTTGGTAAAATACCTGAAAATATATTTGAGCAAAACCAAGAAATAATATAAAATTTAAGATTAATTTATCCAACTCTACAGAATAGTGAAGAAAACCCTAAAAATATTGCTGTGGAATGAGCAATTAGTCTAACCTAGACAAAAATGGAGGCACAGACGTAAGGGCACATACCTGTAATCCCAGAACTCTGGAAGATGAGGCAGGAGGATCACCATGAACTTGAGGGCAGCCTGGGCTAAAGTAGTGAGTTCAAAGCCAGCCTAGACTACTTAGCAAGACATTATAGGAGTAGCTTAATTTTGCATGTCTGTATCTGGTAATCTAAGTAACTCTTTTGAAGACAACAATGCAAAATAACAAGCTTTGTTAAATTCCTACCACCTTGTTTTGAAAGCCTGTATTGTTATTGCTTTGGGGTTTTTGCTATTGTCATTTGTCTGTCTCTTTTGTTTCTTGTTTTTCTTGTATTTTGTTTTGTTTTGCTTTTTCCCTTTTTAAAATAAAAAAGACATTGTCTCAAACAAATAAACAATAACAAAAAAAAACCAAAGAAAGCCTTGAGAGAGAGGTTCCAATAAAATAAGACCATTCTCAAAGGAACAGAAGGTGCCATGATTTAATCAATGGACAAAGCCAGGTTAAAAGACAATAGTTTAAAGAAAATGAAGACAGAGGAATGTTAAGGCATGAAACAAAAATACCAAATAGGAAAGGAAATAAATCATAATATGCTGATTCTGTATTTATATTTCCACAATTATCACTGTATAAATTACTGACCATTAATATTTAGGATCAGCATGTAGACAAAGCAAGGGAACTGTCCAAAAGTAGGATGTGCAGTTACCAGTCTTGATAATGGAGTCATAAAGATTATAAAATTTGGCAGGTGGAAAGCAAAAGAGGACTGTAAGAAAGGAAAAGGAATTACTATTCTTATCATATAGGTGAGAAATCAAAGGGTGCATTTACATTTGATGAATTAAAAGTGACCACTCAAATGTATTCACGAAGTGACAAAGAAAACCAATAGACAAACTAAATTTGGGAGAAAGGAGTGGTAGAAGTAGAAAGGAGGTTGAAGGAGCCACACCGGCATCAGTCACAGTAGAACATATTTAAAGTTGATAATGTAAGGAAAACAATAGCTTTGTACTTCAGAAGACTGAGCAGAGAAGTAGAGAGAAATAAGAAACTGTTGCACTTTTGTCATAATTCCTATTTTACTTCTTTGGTTTTCACTTGAAGCCAAGTGCATAAAAACTCCACAAACTCAGCAGGTTGAGATAACTCAGCTTCCATGAAGACAGGAAGACCTAAGCAGAGGCGGGAGGAGGGGAGAGGGTCTGAGGGCTGCACAGTTCTAGTAACTGAAGAGGAAGCAAGGTATTTAAGACGCCATCACTGCAGGCTTTGGTGGTAAGATTTCAAGCTGGAAGCACCCATTCTTTGAAAACCTCCATGAGACTGTCATAAATAAGCCATGTAAAGAGAAATTCTATATGATTAAAGGAGGCCTAAAGTGAAGAAGAGGGTCACAAGGAACTTGCTGTCTGTGGCCAGTTTGTCTCTCCATCATCTGAATCCAAGATTCTTGCTACTCCCCATACCCTAGACTCTGAGACTGGCGAGGATAGACATTGACCAGGTTCTCTATGGATATGACCTGGCTTATGTTCATCTCCAGTTTGCTTGGGTAAATTGAGGCCAGAGAGATTAATCATCTGTAAATAATCCAAGAGCCAGATGTAAGATGGTAAAGGAGGTCACCTTCATTTGCTTCCAGACTCAGAGCTCCGTTTCAAGCCTTAATATTTTTCCCCCCTGGTACCAGGGATTGAACTCACAACCTTGTGCCTGGCAGGCAGGCAGACGCTTAAGCCACAGGGCCAAACTCCCAGCCCTATTTTTTTCAAGGCAGGGTCACACTATGTAGTTCAGGCTGGCCTTGCTCACGTTGTAGCCCAAGCTGGCCTCGAACTCACAATTGGGTCTTAACTTTGTTTTGAAAGTTTTCCCTAATAAATAATGATAATAATAATGCTTCATCATCTCCTCCTCTTTTAGTAGCTGCCATTATTAACGTTATGCTCTAGATGCAGAGAGTGAGATGCAGAGAAGTTAAGCAACCTGCTAGAGAACCCTGGTCTTTAGAAGTTCTGAATATCACTTCAGTGCCACTTATACTTAATTTTTCCGGTCAGTATAAAGATACGTAAGTTTGAACTTGAGCTGGAAATACTACTGAAATTCTCCTATTAACCCTTTCTAGTTTAATCTAGACATCAAACAAATACTAACATGTGCCTGTGTGATACAAACATTTTATAAAGTCAGAGAAATTAAGTTGATAAATGGCCCATTTCCAAAGACATTTTCAATTTGATTTAGCAATCTCAGTTCATGAACTTAATCATTTCCATGATTCTGGTTGCAAACCAGATTTAAAGGGAGCTGAATCAAACTCAGTGGAAAGCTTCAACGTTGGTGTTATGGGAAAATTTGATTCAGTTCTCATCCAGTTCAGTTTGCAACAAGAATCATGGAAAAAATTAAGTTTGTGAACTGAGGTAGCACTGTATTCTGTTAGCAGCAATGTCATTAACTGAAAAAAAAATGCAACAAAAGATTGAGTAAATAAATCTGAATTAATCTTAGGCAAGTCAAAATTTTGTAAATTTGAAGGTTAGAATAAAAGCACTGTGGCATAAAAGAAGACATTTAATTTTCTCCGATGCACATGGTTAGACTGCAGTATCTTTGGCTTTGCTTAGAATTGTCTACTTCCCTGGGATTGGAATATTGTTCTACCCAGGATCTACACTGAAGCAACCAGAGATCATGCCCTTAATCTATCTGAGCACACATATCAGCCCCATTCTGAAGCCCCATTTTGGAATTCAAGTTCCAAAAAGGTTGAATAAATTATACAAGTCTCTAGGTCAATGCCTTGAATAGCAAGGAATTTATTGCACTTTCAGTAGATTATTTGATCACTAATATAAAAATCAAAACTCATCATAGTGAATCTATAAGTATAATGAGAGAATTTAGCAATATTCCTGAAAGTCGTGACTTTATATCCCAAGATAATCAGAGAAATCATACTATTTTTAATGACAACACATTATTGTAAAATATCTAGAAATTCATTTAACACAGCATGTACATTCTTTTGTACAAAAATATGTAATCATTGATACACACTAATAAAGTGTGTCATTTTGAGGGTATTATAATGCTGGTGTGCAAACTTTTCACTACAACCCGGAAACAAGAGAGAGGAAACGAGACTGAAGCAGAGGGAAGGAGAGAGTCATGAACTCTGTAAGTCTGTGCAGTTCTGATAGGCAGCAACTAGACCAGCTACTGAAGGACTTGAACTTCCTGCTATTAGGCCAAAAGAAAGAAGAGAGGAGACGTCAGGGCACATGTCCATGATGCCTATACGTTACTGGTGCTTAGATTGCAAAAAGCCCTTTTCAGAAACTAAAGAGGAAACCGAAAGCAAGCACAGTGCGAGTGAGTGACTCATACAAAGGCAGCGTGGGCCCAGCCAGTGGTGCAGGGCTGTAATCATGGCTACTTGGAAGACTCAGGCAGTACAGTTGCAAGTTCAAGACCAACCTGGGCAGCTTAGTGAAAAATTCAGTCTCAAAAGAAAATATAAAAATGTCTGGGAATGTAGCTTAGTGGGAAGATGTCTTTGGGTTTGATGCCTGGTACCTGGGAAAAAAGATGGCAACTTGATTCCTTACGCTAGACTTGACACCATGCCCATCACATCTCCAAGACCAATACTCTTCCAGGTTGATTGACACATGGGACATATCCAAGACCTCCAGACTGGCAGCCAGGGGTACAGCTGTGCGGTCCAAAGCCATGCCTCACCCTCATGTCTTCAGCTCCTAATATGAACTCCTTTTCTGGTTCAGTTTCCTCTGAGGCTATGCTCATATCTTTATCTACACAGAGGGGATATTTTCTCTTGCAGGGTTAACTGTGCACTGGACCCAGAGGTCAGTTTCAGGAGCTCCTTTGAGGCCAGTCAGGTCAACCAGTGAGCCCTCTGTTTAAGAACATTTTGGGTAAAAGCATTCCCAATAGGCCGTGAAGGAAACCCAGTTGCCATTATGCATGGCTCCTTCTTTGGGGTCCAGTGAAATCAGCGGGATACAGTAGATATCCCACTGTGGCTAAAGGGCCATGCTCTCATCCAGGAACAAACTGTTTTCGTGAATGCTATGCTCCTTTTCCTGATTTCCAGGGAAGAAATGAGTATGGCCTCATGGACCATGCAAGACTCTGGCATAAGAAAACGTTGGGCTCACCCCGTGGTCTGACACCCCGCTGATTGGGAAACAGAAAAGAAGCTCCCTGATTATTATGGTCTAAGCATCATGCATTTGCAAAAGGAAATCATTGTCTGGAGGAGGTGATCACCCATATAATAGAATCACAATGCTTAATTGTGATCTCTAATATTTAGTCTATTTCCTCAGGTTTTGGAGTATTTCATTCTGGATTCTTCAACATGCCATTTCAGCTCTCTGAGACCTAGTTTACTCATTTTAAAAATGAGTTTGAGACTTTCTATCTCGTAGTGGTTAATAAGAAAATAAATTCAAATTCTGCTATGTAAATTGTAAAGGGGAAGGGGCTACTAGGAAGTTGAATAAGAGCACTTGCACATTCTGGAGGTGGCGTACCCAATTCCACCTGGACAGCAGTGCTGTGTTTGTGACTCTACCAGACCTCTACCTAAATATCTCTTTACTTGGTAGTCTGTGTGTGTCCCTTAGAATATCATTTGTATTAATCCAATGATTGTGAAAACACACACACACATGTATGACAAAGCATTAAAAAACAAAGGTCACTATTGTCAACATTGAATTACAAATTCATTGTTCAAACATCCTCTTAATCTGGCCAAAAATAAAATAGTCATGAAAAAGTAAAGTTTCCCTGTTATGTAAGTTGAATTTCAGGGTTAAAAAAAAAACTGAGTCCTGGAGACTGTTAAAACTTTTAGAAGGAAAGTCTGGTATTTTCCCACTTTCTTTATTAGATACAGCAAAGTTAGCCTTTAAAAAATAAAACTCTTCCTCTGGCTTCTGCATAATAGGAAAATTATAAGGAAACCTGATTAAATGACTTTTTAATTGGCAGAGCAATAAATCTGTGAAAATGCATTCTTTCTGTATTATGCCATGTGTCTATTGGATCTGGAAATAAATCCCTTTGTGTGTCATTGTTTTGTCTTCTTGACATTCTTTTTTTTCACAAATTTACAGAGGTAGAAATGCTTAAAGGTAAAGAAAAATATAAAGTCATAAATGACTCCTGGTATAATGATTTGCCCTTTGAACCAGGTGAAAAAATCCCTACCTTTAATTCAAGCCAGGATTGATGCATTTCAGAAGAATTTTTCAGTATCCTAAGACGATTATTACAACACCTGATGTATTTTGGTGATAGTTAAGTGCATCAAAGCACCTCCACTTTCATTATCTAATCAAATTCTTTCAACATCTCTCAAATATCGGCCAAGAAAATATCTCTTTTCCTTATTGATTCCATTCCCACTAGAAACTGAGGTGTGGACAATTTTAAGGAGTAATCCAAATCATTGGAAAATGTTCCAAAAAGTAGCACAGCTTAGATTGAAATTAAGCTCTTTCTGACTCCAAAGCCCAAGAGTAAGACTGTTATCAAGTTGAATTGATTATTCTCAAATGGAATATGCTAACATCAACCTTAAAGTCTTAGAAAGAAGTAAACCATAAGGAATGATCAAAATTTCAGATTAAAAGTTAAAAAAGAACCAGCAGTTTGGTAGAGTGTGAAGTATTTGAAGAATAAACAAATTAGAAGCAGAAATAACACATAGTTATTAAAGCATAGGATTTACAAGATGGCTGATTCTGGTACATGCTACATGTGATTCTGGTACACTACCTTATTTGTCTGTTCTAAAATGAGAATGATAATTCTATAAAATCTATGTAATTAGAAAACTAATTGCTACTTATTGTAGCTATTTGTGAGGATTACAGGAGAAAATGTGTTCATGTATGTATTAGTCATCTTTCCCGTTGCTGAACAAAATATCTGACACATGTAACTGAAATGAAGAGAGGTTATTTTGTCGTAGTTTCAGCGAATTTAGTCCATCACTAACTGATTCTAAGGTAGGATCATCACGGCAGAAGGATGTGGTGGAACAAAGCTGCTCAGTTCATGGACATCAGGAAGCAGAAGGGTACAAGCACTAAAGAGGAAGAGGTTAGGACCTGCCCTAGTTGCAAAATCACACCTTCGTGACCCACTTTGACATGTCCAGAATTGTGCTTTATTAATCCTCCAGGCAATTCTCAAGTCAATCAAGTTGAAACGAAGTTTAACTGTCACAAGTAGACTTGTGACAAATATTATTGTAACAACATTTAGAGATTTATTCATAGGATGAATCCCAATGAGTTATCTGTCTATTTTCTGCAATGTGCTGTATGTGAAGTCATTGGCTTAGCATTTTCATTATGGATTCATCATGAGCAATGGCAATGTCATTTTCCTACACACAGTGGGAAAGACCATAGATACCACACCCTGAAAATTCTTATGGGGAATATGGAAAATCCATTTGGGATGATCAGTTGAGGCTACATGGTGGACATCTTGGTGACAGAATCAGGAATTTGTGATCTATTCTGTGGGCAATAATAAGTCACAGAGAGTGTTGAGTAAAAGGATGGCATCTTTCAAGTTCAGCTTCAAAATACACCGCAGGGAGCCACCATTAGAAGTAGAGGACCCATCGGAAATTTGTTTTAGGACTTCACCCTCAGGAAAAGGACAAGTCCACTAGAAAGACTTAGAATAATCACTCGAAGGGTAACAGGCCACATAAAGGCTAGACATATCTCTAAGCTAGACTTATTGTAAAAATCTTATTTATTTTTTAAAATTGGTGACTTGCCCATGAGACAGAATGCTACACACAGTCACTGTCTTCATACAAGCTTGTATGTATTTTAAATATTGACTTTTAATGCTTACTTTTTCAATTTGTATCCATGTCTCGGTGATTAAAATCTATCTGGTTTTCCAGGGACTTGAACATCAATTTCTTATCAATGCCACTTTTTACTTGTATCATTGGCTGTTTCAATTGCCTTGTCATCTTTTTGAGTCTGAAATTCTTTCATAATGAACTCAATTGTTCCCAACCCCTGCACTTTCTGAGTTTCATCTGTAACCCACATCTTTCATCATTTTTCTATGCTCTTAACTCAGAACCTGGATTTTTGTATCCCATTTGTTCTTTCTGTAGTCCTTGATTTCTTTTCAATACTTCGTATTCAAACTGACCCTTTTTTTTTAACTTACATACTTATTGCTTGATGGCATTTATCACCCACAGGTATAGAATCATTTATCCACTATGCTTTCTTTCTTCCCAGTTAAAGTTCACTCAATGTTACCTTTATTTCTCCCTGATTCTAGTCTGCTGCGATCTGACTTTTCATTATTATTCTTATCAGCAGTCTGTTATTTATAGAGTGGAAAAATAAGATAAGCTCTTTCTAATATAGATGGGGCACAGGTAATGTCACTAGGAATAAGACATACAAAAAAAAAAGGCAGAGCTGCATAAAGCAGAGCTAGAGGGGCATTCCTGATTGCTGGATGAAAACTGAATTGCAAAGATTTGGGATAGAAAAGTGAGATTGCAGAAGACAGAGTTATCTCTGTAGGCCGGGGAGGAACAATTGTTTCATCCATTCTGTGTCCAGTGCTGTATTAAATCCTGTAAATGCATCCTCTCATTTAATCCTTACTCTAGATATGAGGTTGTATTAGCCCTGCTTTATGAGTAAAGGACTGAGGTTAGAGAAGTTTTTTTCAAGGTGATACAGACAATCTGGTGAAGATCTTGTCTCCATACTCAAAAGAGTATAAACATGTAAAATGGTCATAGATTATTAATTTTCCTGTCATCCCTGTTTCCCTAGGTCTAGAACTAAATTATAAAAAATATTCTGATCCAGAAAAAGATTTAGGCTCAATCTGCTCGTGGGTCTGCTTTGTATAGCAGTGAAAAATCACTAGATAATGACATATCCATGCAAAGTATATAAAAACACTCCAACTCATATTTTAATGGTTAAAATCAAAACTGGAAAATTCTTATATAGATATATTAAAACTATAAAACTAACTGTACAAGTGTATTTTCAATTAAATATATAAAAACATACAAATTGAATATTGATAGTATTCCTCTCATATTTTCTTCTTTAAAGTATAATAATTCTGCCCATTATAAATTATATATAATCTTTAGAACTTGAAAAAGACTTCAAAGTCAAAAAGGTAGAGGAAAACAATGTTGAACTTCTATTATTTGACTTTTTGTATTCTTGATATCATGAAATAGACAAATGTTTATATGCATATTTTTCTGATTTTCTGACTCCCAGTTTGAACATTTTGAACAACACATACAAAGGAGTAAGGAAAAGAAGCAGAAATCTCTCATAATTTTATTCCCCAGAGATAAGTACCATGAACACTTTAAAGTTTTTATAACTTTTTATTGGATTATTTTTCAATCATTGAAACCAATCTCCACATACTAGTATTTTAACAACAGTGACAACAAACAGCACAAGAGTGATCATAGGAGACAGGGGGTTTATTCCAGTATGTATATTCTATAAACATTGCCAATGTGTTTATCCATATAGATTTCCACCTATAGTTATCATATCTTTTTCACACACACAGTCTCAAAGTCTGGAATACTATGTAGGCACTCTAAACATGGAGAAAAAGAGTAGAGCCCTGAATGGTTTTTATCTTTTAGATTAAAAAACTAATTAATTGCAATGATCTTTATAATCGGAGGGAATTATTTCTACATTTCCTTGATTGTGAAAATTACCAGTTGTAACTCAATACTACCTGCTTTAGTGAGGAAGAAAAGCAGAAATAAAATATGGTTTGTTTAACAGTATTTGTCTGTCACAGCATCCCATACATTTGGTCATAGTTAAATGATGGAAACAAACAGTACCAACAATTGGTTGAAATTACATGAACACATCCAGAGTAAAACCTGTTTATTAAGCATTTGTTGACATTACCAAAGGACAAATGGACAGAAAAGGTCAAACTTTTCCTCAAGGGTAAAAAACAAAACAAAACACACATAACCTCAATTATTAGGGTACTTGGGTACATTTAAGTCAAGGGTAGATCTCTAAGTCCTTTAAAACTGCAAACTCTCAGTTTTATTATTTCTAATTTTGATTTGTCTCTTGTCTTTTATGATCCTTTTAACCATAGATTTATATCATTGAATGGCAATATTTGTGTGTTACTTAAAATTGTTTTCTGTCATTTTCAAATGTGAATGACAATGTGGTGGGTTTTAGCTACTTTATATTTTTTCTCCAAATTTTGAAATAGTCTTTTGTTGTCTAACATCTAAAGATATAAGAAATAGAGAAGTCTGCCAGTGACCTGACTCATTTTAGCAGTAGCTATTAATAGTTTCCTTAATAATTAAAGGCTGTTTCATTTGCTTTTTCTCATTTTGGTTTAGCCTTTACATTGCCTACCTCCTAGGCTATACGAAAATTTGTATTATTTAACTTGCTTCTTTTTGTGCTTGCTTTTGAGCTTTATCTTATGCTATATAGGTCCTTTGCAACCTCAAATCTCAAAAAAAAGTATCAATATTTTTCTTTTCTTTTAAACATTCTTGTAGTTTCCCAAAAGGACAATACATTTTTTTTAGCTTGTTTCCCACTATTTTCCACATTTCTATTTTTCTCCTTTATTACTTTTCTCTAGTAAAAATAAAACACTTCTATATTTTATGATTTGGTGTCCTTTTAGGAATGTCTTGTGCTCTAAAGGTAATTAAATAACTAAAAACATAAAAATTTGGTGCTCTTTATAAATCATTTTCAGAAGCAAAATATCCACAAGTCTTGGTGAAAGTATTTTATTACTTTATCCTTCCATGTATTTTATGACTTTACCCATTCACTTGAATATTTTAATTTATTCATTTTTTAAAAATATGATGTCTACCCAACCCAGAACTGGTCATATAAAAAAGCAAATCACTTTTCATTACCCAGTGAACCCATGAATATCCAGGTTATATCTTGCCCTGGGTGCCAACCTCTGTCGAGGTGAGTGTCACTCCTTTTCCCTCCTGAGTTAAAGTTCACATTTTCTTTTCATCTCATAGTCCAGTAAATGGCAAGTAAAGTTTTCGGCTCTCAGGTCTTGGATAAAATGTAATCATTTCTTCTCCTACAAGTCTTCTTAAAATGTAATATATCACTTCTAACTACATGCAAATCCCTATCCTAAGTCCTAGGTTTATTGTTTCTGTGTTCACACTTTCTGAAACTGGAGAAAATGGAAGGAAGCTAAATATAAATAATAATCCAGATGTTTGTTACAAATCAAATTGTAACTTTGAAATTTACCAAAGTGTGACAAAAAGCTTTTCTAGTCATTTTAATGTAGGCCAGTTGTAAAGCAACATTTTTAAAAATTTCTGTCTGAATTCAGAACCAACTGAAGCAACACCAAAACTAGACATATCAAGACTAAAATTCATTTTTTAAAATAAATTGATAAAAAGTTGGATCAAGCTTTATGGCTAAATGGAAATTCTATTATTTTACCTTGAATTAGATAGACCTGCCTCCTGAGAGCAAAGGGAAATCTCAGGTGTTCACTTGGTGATGCTCCCATAAAGCCTAGGGAAGATGAAAGAAGAGAGTCTGTGTTTCCACAGAGAGGAGTGAGTGAAAGGCACTGATCATGTTCCATTGTAAAAGACATCCCTCTCAGAAACAGGCAGAGAGCAAGATAAGTGTTCCTACACTGAAAGGCAAAAGTTCCCTCTCTTTGCGCTTGGCTCTGTTTGGCAAAGACCTCATAAATTTCATAAGTTACTTCTCCACAGATCAATAAATGTTGAGTTGGTAAGGTTTCAAAACTGCATGTGATTTCTTTTCCTGTGATTTGATATTTTTGTATCTTTTCTATTTTACTTCTGTCATACATGTGCTCACTTCAGCAGCATATATACTAAAATTATTCCTCTCATACTTTTCCAGACTTTCTACTAGGAATATATTGGCTAGAATAAGAAAACAGTAATGCTGAATAAACATTTAATAAATAAATGTTGGGTTTGAGAATGATGCCTACTCAGCTGGGTGTGGTGGCGCACGCCTCTAATCCCAGCACTCAGGAGGCTGAGGTAGGAGGAGTCTTGTGAGTTTGAGGCCGACTTGAGCTACAACATGAGCAAGGCCTGCCTGAACTACATAGTGCAACCCTGCCTCAAAAAAAATAGAGCGGGGAGTTTGGCTCAGTGGTTTAAGCACCTGCCTGGCAGGTGCAAGGTTGTGAGTTCAATCCCCAGTACTGAACAAAAAAAATTAAAAAATAAAAAAAATAAAAAAGAATAATGCTTACTCTTAAATTCAATAGGCCTCCATGCTTACTGAATGCTATCTTGCATGCATTAGTCTAGTTGGAGTGCTCATATAAAAGAAACTGTCTTACTCTGGATGCTTTAAACCCTCAGACATTTACTTTCTCAGTGGTCTGGATGGTCAAAGTCCATGATCTGGTGCTTACATATTGGATTTCTTCTTGGCCTCTTGTTGGATTGTGAAATCCCTTTTTGCCTGTCTTCTCATTTGGATTTTTCCCTTTCCTCTGTGAAATAAATAAGGAATGGGAAAGCAAATGGTTCTACAGATAATAGGATGAAATCTTCATGGACATGGTATCTGAAGTTTAACAACTATACACACTATGTGTTGTATTCAGGGGTTGCAAGGAGAACAATTACCTGTAGAACACATAATTTGTAGTATTATTTATAATGGTCAAAGAAGGAGAAGGAAATCTGTTCACAACAGTGAAGACCTGGAAAATCCAGCTGAGGGCCTGGATCCCTTGGCCTAGAGCCCACGACAATGACTCATGCAAATCTTTTTCATGGATCTGCACTGGGAAAGTCCAAAGACCAGCAGTGGAAGCTAAGTCTTTACCAGCGAGGTGAAGGATCTGTGCCAGCAGGCTGAGAGTTCTATACTGGAGCCAAGAAGCAATGTTCAAAATAAAGACCAAGGCTCCCTTGAAAAATACCACAGCCATCGCAGCAACATTGAGGTCTTGAGCTTCTATACTTTTTTAGACAATAATTGTTTATACGGTCAGGTTTAAGAATCAATGATGAGAACAGCTGAGTATATGTCAGGAAGCCAGCGTGACAAACTTCTCCTGGAGTTTAAACAGCAAACATCTTCCTCTCCGGAACCAGGAGATGATGCTCAAAGTAAAGACCAAAGCTCCCCCAAAGTGAACCGCAACCATTCTCAGCAATAAAGTCCTGAGCTCCTCTGTTCATAACAGCAGAGTTCATATCAGGGGAGTCAACATGACAAGCTCCTCCAGGGGAACCAACAGCTCCAAACAACACCACCACTTAGGAGAACCCACAACACTACTCTTCCTCTCCGAATCTCTTTTTTATGCTGGCAACAGTCCTCAGGTGGGCCATCCACACTCAGCACCATGCTAATTGAGTTCAGCTGGTGCTTAAATTTACCACAGGTTACCAATCCACTACACTATGCCTTTTAACACAGCTGGACTTCTGTAATCTTTCTAGACAATAATTGTTTATACAGCCAGGTTTAAAAATGGCTCCCTGTCCAACCTTGTGCCATGATGGACTTAAAGGAACTGTTGAGATTTTTCAGAGAGCTGTGATAATATGTGCCTTTGTAGATGAAAGGCCTGGGGAAGAAATGAAACATTTTGTCACATTACTTCTCAATGAGCCAAGTGAAAGTAGTGAGAAGTTGGTTAGAAATGTGAATCTGTAAAGAGCAAGTTGCAAAGTTGTAGGTCTTGTTTTTATCTATATAACAGTAATAAAAAGCATCTCGAGAGTAGTGTTGCAGTCAAATGAGAGAGTAAAGGACGAGGAGGAGCAGGAAGAGTGAGAAAGGGGAAGAGGGAAAAGAAGAGAGAAGGAGAGTGACAAAAGGAGAGAATTATGAGGAGGGAAAGATGGAGAAGAAGAGAAAAAAGAAGAGAAATATGGGCAGAATATAGACAAACAAGCCATAGGAGTGCGCCACAAAGGAGGACAAATAAAGAGCAAAAGTGAATTTGATAATGATCAAGAAGGAATAATTTCAACTGTATAACAAGAACAAAGAAGAACAATGTTATGAATGCCCAAGGGGGGTGTCAAACTGGGAAACCACTGGCCTAGGTAAGGGAGAAAGCAGAACACCCTCTGAGAAACAGTTTTGGCACAAGGGATGGCAGATAAACTCATACAAGAGTTCCAAGGGCTTAAATTGTTTTAAATTGTTTTCTCAAAGCTTTGTTAATAAAGGAAAAGAAGAATATGGTAAAAATAGCACATTTATGAAGTGACACACACAAAAACCCCACCTCAGTATGTGAGAGTTTGGATTTCACATCAAATAGCAATTTTCATTTTCTGATAAAATTTGTTGGTATCTTATTTCGGAAAAATTGTCTCCAGAGTGTAATGAAAGGCAAGCTATGTACCCAGCTAGGATAATGAAAAATTGATGTTCTATTTGTAGACGCTATGATTCAGTGGATTTGGTGTTCATCAGTGCAACTGCATGCCAGGAGTCTGACAAAACCTCAAAACTCATTTCTTACAGAGATAAGCCTTTTCTATTTTGTAGAAATCATTTTGTATTCTGATTCCAGCACTTTCTGTTATGGTCCAACAGGGAGAGTTGGTCTCAGGTATGACATAGCAGGGTTTCTCTTTTGAATCAAATTATTCTGGAACATGGAGATTGGAAATTGCTCTACCTCTATTGTCTCTTAGAGATGAACAAATAAAATGAATATTGTTTGACAGAGAGTAGAAAATAAGGGACAGCCAGAAAAGCCCTCACTGAGGAGTTGTGTTAACCATGTGCTTGATGTCTTTTTAAATGAGTCCCAGTGGATGGAAGTCATAGAATTGAAGAGTCTGAGCTAGAATTTGGACTCAATATCTTTATCAGCTACTTTTTTTGAGAATCTATATTGTATCATGAATTTTTCATGCAATCATTGTCACTTTGATTACCAACAGGACTATTCTTCTCATAGAACAGAGGACATTTAAGTAAAATATTTAAGGACTCAAGCATATTGAATAGAATATCTAAGATCTGAGGTTAGATCTGTTCTAAACCAATGCCTGCCCACTCTATCATGCTCTACTCCTCTAAAGAGAATGCTTTTTAAAGAACCTAGGAATCATGTAGTTTTCAAAATATTCTTGGAGTTTTTTGTTGTGTTAATTTTCTTATATGATTTTATGAGAAACCATGGAGAGTTTTACTAAAATAAGATTCAGTTATAATCTGAAACAAATCTTGAAGTCATTGGACAAATGCATTTTTAGATACTTATGAATTATTGATTTCCATTTTTTGAAGTGAATTTAATTGTATTTTTAGTTGTTTGTTTTATTTTGTAATTGCCAAAGTCTGTAGTATTTTGTGTTCAGGAACTGAAAATTGTCAGCAGGTTAAATTAAGGCAATATTTTATAACCACAATATTCATTTATTTATTTCTTATTAAGTTCATTGGTACAATTTAGATACATATAATGATCATATTTATCATAGGAAACTTGTACCTGTACATGGTACATCTTAGTTCCTCTTTTTGTTTTTTCCCATTTCCCTTTCCTCCCCTGAACCCTTCTCCTTATTTAAAAAGATTTATTTTCATTTTATACTTTTTCTTTTTCTTTTTTTGTTTGTTTGTTTTCTCTTCTTTCCTTCCCCCCACTCCACCCCCTTTTCCTTTTAAACAATTTCTTCTTATTCCACAATACCTGTTATATATTTTTGTTCTTATTTACACTTTCAGCTTCTCATACCAGAGAAACAAAGTGATAGTTACACATGCATGTCTGAGTTATTTCACTTAAGATAATGATCTCAAGGTGAATCCATTTAGCTATAAATACCTCAAGTTTACCCTTCTTTATGGCTGAGTAGTACTCTGTTTTTTTTAAAAAAACTTTATCCATTCCTCAATTGACAGGCATGGAAATCAGTTTGAAGATTTCTCAAAGCACTAGTACTACAGACTCTATTTGACTCAGCGATTCCCCTTTTGGGTATCATTCCAGAAGAATTAAAAACATCATACCATAGTGATACATGCACACCCATGTTTATAACAGACCAGTTTATAATAGCTAAACTTGGAAACAACCTGAACCACCATATTTAGAAAGTTGGCAGGGGCCCATTGGATGGTGGTTTGTACCTGTTGATAATCTTAATAAGATTGTGCAATTTGTTGGTGATGAAAAAAATTTCCTCAGAAACCAATTCTTATGATCAATTTTTTCCTGAATCTGCTAACAATACTAAAACAAGTATCACTCGCTGATTGCCATCATAGATTTCTGGAGTCATTCTTAGTAACATTTGTCTCAATTTTCTGTTTCAGTCATTCAGCAAAATCTACGCCATCATTACTGTCAGAGTTCACAGTGCTTACATAACAGGTATATGTTTTGGAATGGAAAGGAATTGAAGCAGTATAGTATATAGAAGCCAAACACATACATAAAAAAGAATACAAGAATCCACCCAAAAAGTAAGTTGCATTGAAATTAATCTTTGATCTACTTGCTGAAGCACTATTTGCTTTGCATGTTCATCTGTGATTTTTGGTGACTGCTTTCTCATTGTCTGCTTCTTTTGTTTATTTTTTCTCTTTTCATTTATCCATTGTTTCATTTTTTTACTTCTCCATTTTCATTTCATTCTTCAATAATGCAAAATATTCTGACTTTTATTGAACACTTATTTTATTAATTTTATGTACAATCTATTCCTTTTTTTGTGTGTGTGTGCTGTACTGGGGATTGAGATCATGACCTTGTGTTTACCAGGCAGGCACTTGAGCACGTGAGATAAACCCCTAGTTCTCTATTCCAATTTTGAAATGCAGTATTTTCTATTTTGATGATAAGAATAACCTGGTCAAAATATATGTACCTTACTCAAGATCATATAATTCATAAGTGGCAGAGTCATTCAAGCCCTAAATCAAAGTCATGTGTCTATAGATAGGAAAGAAAGAGATCCAGGTATAAGAGTGATCCCTTCCTTGTAAAGTGAGCTGAATGGTGATCTAGAGTGTGGACTCTAGAATCTCCCATGTGCCTCAGGCCGCTCTCTCTTACTGAGTCTCACTGCTCGGCCATAATGACTGAACATTTCCCTGTGACTCATTAGATAGAAAGAAAATTAAAAAGAGATCATAAATTTTTTCCCATTAGCAAAAATGATCAATGAAAACATGCTACCATAGAAATCACAAATACTAGTAGTAAAATAGTACCAAGAAATACTATTTCATCTTTACTTCTTCATAGCCCTGCTTCCAGTGGGTTGGACATTCCTTGGAAGGAGTCAGGTTGATCCTGTAGGCCCATTGACAGGTATGCTGACCTCTAAGTTTATACCCAAGTCTCAGGGATGGAAGTATAGTTCTGTAATTAATTCAATAAATACACAGATGTGCCACATAAATCTGTCTTTTCCATTCAGTGTCACTTACAATTTTTGGAAAAAGATAAGGTCTTGCCAAGTAATATAAAAATGCATACAAAGAAGTCCTATCCTCCACTGCTGCAAACTGTTTCAGTGGTTTTTGAAGCCTGTATATCTCAGTGCAAAATAGTATTTTGTTCAAAATTCCTTGTGTGAGCTTACTTCAGTAACAATAAAAAATTAACAAACAAGTTTTACAGCCAGTAATTTTGGGAACTAGACAGGGTCTCCCTATGCCATTCAGACTAACCTTGAATTCATGACAACCCTTCTGCCTCATCCACTCCTGAGTGGGATAACAGGCATGTGCCACCATTCCCAACTGCAAACCATGGTTCTTCTCTGCTCTAACACAAATGAGAGGTCTCAGAAAAACACAGTATATACAAAATGAAGTCCCAAGTCTTGGAGAGTAACAAGAGGATTTCTCCCTGGCTGTTGAAGTTGGCATATAGTCAGTTTCAGTAATAAAACTGTTTTCTCAAAAAAAAATTCCTTGTGTTACTGTTGGTATATTCTTGGTCAAATTGTGATAAGTGAATATATGATGTCAGAAACAAGGCATTTTCTAACAAAATATATCTCTTTGAGGCTTTGTCCTCAAGGGTAGTAACTTTGTTACATTTTGTGTGGATGAAACAAAATACCCGACACCCAGATTTAGAAGAAGAAAGGTTTATTTCAGCTCACAGTTTATGGAGTTTTTCGATCCATAGTCAGCTGACTCCAAGGCAGGGAGGCATAGCAGAGGGGCCTCACAAAGGAGAAAGAGTTCATGACAGGTAGAAGGCAGCAAGCAGCAACAGCTTCCTTCTTTCCCTTTATATTCTATCCAGGCTGTAAGTCTATTGATTAGTGTCATCCCTACCTAAGGTGGGGCACCCTTAATAGCAGCCTCACAGTCTTAATCCCAGCATCGAACGCTTAGTCCCAGTGTCATACACCCTAAATCCAGCCACTTCTGAAAGCCTTATCTGTGACCACATGAGGTTTTGGGGGAACATCTAGATACAGTCCATAACAGATATCAGAGAAATGAATGCTTCAGGCTGGAAAGATGGTGAGCAGATTACTTTGAAACAAAACAATTTATAATTCTCAGACAAGAAATGATAAAACAGAATATTAGCTATGTGTTCTGAGAGTTACTGGCTGTACCAAAATCTATAAGAGAGAAATTAATTCAGGAAAATCTCAACAGGTTTACAAGCAGAAATAAAAAAGAAAATGCTGGAAATTCAAGACATTATACTGGAAGAAAAGCTAATTTCTTCTAGATTTAAAGCCAAAGGGAAAAAGATTGTAAACAGTGTTTCAACAAAGATAAGATTAAATGTGTATCCTTCTCATTGAAATATGACAGTTCAAAATTCACCGGTAACCTAAAAGGGACAGAAAATGAAGTAGGGGAAATAGAGCTACAGATAAAGAATAGGAAGGGTAAAAGAAAATGTGAGAACGATGCTCAGGAAAAGGGTTTAGTTATCATCTACACAAGTTATAGAACCAACTGGAAACCAAGACATCAGAAACCTACTAAATTTTGAAGAAAACATGTCTGAAAAAAAAAGTCTTGAAGTGTTGGAAGAAAAAGAAATCTTTAGAACTTTGTTTTCCTCTGGATAATACATGCCTGAATCCAGTCTGAGTGGGAGAACAGATAAGTAGGATCAGGGACACAGAAGGGCAGCAGGGGCTGGTGGCCTGCGAATATCTCGTCTTGGCATGCAGTTCCACTCATGAGTTATGGAACTTCCCATTTTCAAAACCTTCCCAACGTCCAACCAGCCAGGTTTCATACCTGTTAGGGACTGGGGTCTATTGTGGACATTTTGGTGTTCTGCTTTTTGAGGAAAATATTTTATCGTGATCATCCTGGAATGTCTTCAATCTTGTTTTCTTGTGATATACGTGGTAGTGTGTGGGATTAAATAACTGATACTTTTAGTTCATGGGCTGCTGGCCACACCCAGATCTGTTGGGAAGATTATCTTTAATCCAGAAATATGGAACTTTCAGCTAAATATAGAGCATGAATGGAACTTTTGGATTTTGTTTATTGGAGAAGAGCTAAGGCATTTAATGGTTGCAGGAAATGTTTGGTGCTCTCCATGGTCCTCACTCCCTGAGATACAAATCCTTGTATAGTTTCCTTTCATGGAGTGCAGACGAGAGCTATGACTTGCTTCTAAGTAATGGACCAATAACAATCACTCATCCTAAATAGCAAAGATGATAAAAGGTCACTTCCAGTACATTATATGGCAATGCAGTGAGATATGATTATGTCACATTATAGAAGACCATCTTTTTAGCAGACACACTCTATCAGAGTCTCTCTCTCTTTGTCTCTTCACTTCTGACTTGAAGTAAGAATATGACACTTGTATATGCAAGAGATGAATTACACTGTTGCTCAAGAGAGCTAGAAAATAATCCTTTCCTTGCTGGGCTTCCCAATTATAGTACAGTCCTGGTTCACTATTTGCAAACTTGTTGAACCTTAAACCAAGGACTCACTAAGGCTACACTTGGGGTCTTGAGCTCTAGAACGTTAAGTAGTGGATTGAAAACACTGTGAATATTGTGATTTGACACGTAGTAACTGAAATCTGATATATTTAGGCTTGGATATTTGGTGAACGGAAGGCAAGATAATGGTTAAGAGGTTACCTGCAGGTCATCAAAAATTAATTGACTTTTTTCATGGTTTAGAATTATTATTGAGAAGAGATTCAACCCAGGAATACATCCCCTTTCCCTTTCATCAAAGTAGTGCCATGTGACTAGTGCTGGCCAATAGAATGTTGCTGGAAATTATATATAAATCACTTCTGGGTTGATTTTATGGTTCTGATTGTAATGTACCCTATTCCTTAAACATGATCTCTTCCTTTGAGTCACATGTACTAATGATAGTAGAATTTCAAGAAGGAAGGCCCTTGTATCCTGAAATACTTCATGGAGAAGAAACCTTTCCCCACTCACTGTTTCTCTATTTGAAAATCAAAGTGAGAGAACTTGTATTGTGTCAGCCCGCTGACATTTAGGGTTTGTCATTATAAAGTTGATCTATTCTGACAAAAACCATAAGAGCAAAGTACTTTCATTGTATCTGAAATAAATTTTATAATACTTATATGTATAAAATATTATATATTATTTATAGAATTATGTATGCAATTATATATACCCTGTGTATTTTGTGTCTGGATTTAAACGAACATTTAAAAAAATTAGCATCTGCTTCCAACTAAAATCATGAATAAATCAATGGAACCAGTGAATGAATCAAGTTAAGCTATGCTGTGTCTATTTTCTGGAGCTCCATATGTATATTCCAAGGTGATAGTAACATATCTATTGTTCAGTCAAACCATGCAACTGGAAATAGGAAAAGACCCTTGGCAACTAACATTTAAACTGAAAGCCTGATTTCCAAATAGTAAGCGGTATTTGACCTTGGCAAAGTTATTTAGTGTCTGCTTCTTATTTTAGCTACCTTGTAAATTTACATAGTATTTACAATGTAGAACTGTTGTCAGAGGACGTTGACATGTAAAATATCCAGCAAGCAAGTTTGTTGTCACTTAGCGAGTGATCTGTAACATGCTTGATCTCTTCCCTTTCCTTCTTTGTCTTTGTATATTATGTCAAGTAGATAATGGATAACATTCATTAGCTATGTCTTTTTTCAGGACATTACTAATGGAAGTTACATATCAAAACATTAGGACTACAATTTTTGCGACTATCTGCTGAAGCTGTCTCTTGCTTTATTTTTTATGATACTGACTTCAAAGATTTGTAGCAAGCAAGGATTATATTTGCTTTGAAATTCTTGCAATGCTTTGATTACAAAAGCAAACTGGCAAAACTACACATTTGGTGTGATGATATCATTACAAAATTCTCCAAAGCCCTTTGTGTTCACATTTCTAACTACAGGGAAAAAATGATGAAAATAGAGCTTTAACCATTGGGAAAGGAGCCAAAAGTTCCAACGAGCATGGAGGCGGGGTTGGTTAGTGGATGAAAAGGAAAAACAATTGAGAAAAAAAATTGAGATATATTATGTACATGCACCAATTCTGTATGATGATTGTAGCCATTGTGTACTGCAAACAGGTAGTAATAATAAAAAAAAATTCTTTGAATCTTTAGCCATAGTTGCATCTCTGTGTCTGTGGTACGTGAAAGTAAATAATTCAAGAGCTGAAAAAAAAGACTGAAAATAAGTCCTTAGTAAGGGATCTTTGAAATTTAATTAAAGAAAGCTTTGCTTCTTGCAGTTTTCTCCACACACCCCAGGCCCACAGAGCCTTTCCTCTTTAAATCCACTCTCTGCTGTCTTCATTCTTCATGTCCTTCTTCTTACCTGAGGATATTCTCCTCATTATTCAAAATTCAACTGCTTCATCCTGAGCTAGAAGCCTCTCCATGTGATTTTTACCTTCGTTCACTGAATTATGGGTCTGTATGTTGCTGTGGTTGAGGATTAAACTGGCCTGGACACGTGGCGTTTTGATTTTGAGACTCTAATCCTGCAGCAAAAGATTTCAACCATATGGAGGATACAAGAAGAGTCAAAAGCCAAACAAAAGCTATAAAAGAAAGGAAAGGGACAGTGAAAGTGTCCCCGCATGCCAGTACCAAAGTGGTCAAACATGAGCCTGAAGTTTGAGTTCTGAGAGATGAGACCTCATGAAATGGAGAAAGAGAGAAACAGTATTTTTATAAGTCCAGTGGTAGGTATTTCCTGAGAGTGGCAAATGTCCTACCATTCAACACAGGCTGTCTTCTGTATTTCTAAGACTTTATTCTTTCTATTCATAAGACTAAGGAATACATCAGCCTACATGTCCTGAAGAATTATGTCTTGGTACCTGAGGAACAGCGTTCTAGATCTGGCTTTATAATTTATCAGCTGTTATCTTCATCACACTGCTGAACTGCCTTTGAGCATTGTTTTAATGAAAGAACAGGAGATCAAGTAATGCTCATCTCTTAGAAGGAAGGGCAAGTCAACCAGACGATGCAGGGAAAGGTTTGCAAACTCAAAAACACTGGTGAAATCCCAGACATTATAGTCTGTGTTATAACATCTAGCACAAATGGGTGCTACTCATTAACTCTATTATGATATAAAATGCTAGGTTTTCGACATATACTAAAAGCTCTTTAATGAAAAGAATCTTCACATTGTGTTACTAAGCTGTGCTTTAAGGATAGGGCTAGAACAATGTTACATATTCGACACATGTTTGTTTGATGCACATTTAGCTTCTCCATGTGTCATAAGAAGCAGAAACCTTTATAAATGATCACTAGTCAGAGTGACACTAAGTTGACATGGTAAATAGCATCAGTTATCTCTGCAAGAAATATCTAACTTCCAACACTAGACTGACCAGGCACAAAGTTTTCAAGTAAATTGCTCAGTTTCTCTGTTCTGGTTTCTTCACCTGTGTCATGGAAGGAAGAATATTGTTAAGGGGGTTTTCAAAGGGCCAAATGATTTAATGTGTGTAAAGTGCTTGACACACAGTTTTGCTTAGGACTGAATAATTGATCAATCAAGGATGACTCTTTCTTTTTTTCTTTCGCTACCTTTACCTCTCCCCTGGAAGAATGTGCATGTGGATGGTCTCCTCCCGTGGGCATTGGCGTCCTGCTTGTTTTTAGGGCTATGCCTAAGTTTAATGATTTTAGATATAGAGTAGATAATTCCTGGGTAGTGGCTGGCAAGGAGGGTTTTCTTTTTTCTTGAAGTTAATGTATTTCACAAGAATGATAGCCTTGGATGTCCCAGCTTGATGATTCCCACACCATCGGCCTACCTGTAGATGAAAGCACTTTCTCTATTTCATAACAAGAGCAAGGCTGTTTGATGTCACTTTGAAAAGTTTTAAAGAAGAACATAGAAGGAAACCTAGAAGTAAAATAACAGAGGCAGCTTCAGAGGAGAACAATACTTCATTTCTGTTCACGGGAAACTTCACCATTCAAATGCATTCTCTTTCCATAAAGCACCTCCTTGATTTCAGCCCAAACACTGAAAATGGAGCCCATTAAATCAGAACAAAAACACTTTTGAAAACATCTTTAGAAAAGTACAATTTTGGCATGGAAGGATAAGAATCAAGAAGGTTGAAAAAAATTAAAATGAAATTCAGTTTGAGGAAGGCAAGTTCTCAGGTAGTTAGTTATTTGTGAAACTTGCCAAGTAGCAATCAAAGGGGAGACTCTACCCATCAGCGCATATTGTTCCATAATATCCCTGATTTACTCTTTCAAATATTTAAAGAGTTGTGCAATTATAGGGGCTCAGGTTCCCATTTCATAGAAAAGTGCAAGCATAGATTTGACTGCAGCGAAGGTATTTTATTGAGAGTCTTTCTCCACTTCTTTTTACTGTTTCAAACCTTCTCTCTTTCTGTGGTCTTTTACCACATCCCACTGCATTTATACAGAATTCCCTGAATATTGAGCCTGGCATGTACCCTCCCTCTCTCTAAGTCTGACAGGAGTCATTCTCAGTTCCATGAACTGTTGAGACCACTGGCTCTGGGGGCCTGACTCCCTGGACAGAATCCTAGCTCTGGCACTTGCTAATTGTAAAATCTTGCACAACGTTGTTTAAATTCTTCATGCATACATTTTGTCCTCTATTGTTAGTATTTTTATTATTAATATAATATTTTCTAACTGATAATGATATATAAGTTAAGGATTGTAACATTCTTCAAACAGTACCAAAAATATGGTTATTCCAACACACTGGGTTACTTATGAATTAGTTATGATTAGTTAATATGTCCCTTTCATAATTGATAGTTCCACCCCTAGAGCAGATGAAGCATGCTTTCGCTTTTCCTTTTCCTCCTTCTTTTTTCTTTCTTGCTTTCTTTCTTTCTTTCTTTCTTTCTTTCTTTCTTTCTTTCTTTCTTTCTCCTTTTCTCTCCTCCACTCCTTTCCTCTCCTCCCCCCTCCCCTGTTGCAACACAGGATAAGTATGACCTTGGATTATTCAATCTAAGTAAATGTGTACCTAAAATAGGAGAAATCCTGCATATAATGAGAGAAAGACTAGTGAGGGAAAAAGGAGGAGAGATGAAATATTGTTAGGTTTGGCAGTACAGGAGATGGACCTATAAACCACAGTGTGGGCGGCATCTGAAAGCCAGACTCTCTTCCAGGGCTTCAGAAGAGGCACAGTTCTGTGGATACGTTTAGTCTCATGAAAATCCAGATAAAGTTCTGGTCTAAAGACCTGTGAAGAAGTGTATTTTATTAAGCCACCAGGATTATGATGATCCACGATGGCAATCATAGGAAATGAATTCACTTGCTATGCAAAGTCTTTTGGTTTCATGTTTGTCTTCCTGTTAGCCTACCTCAGGGCCTCAAAGAACAAGATCAAAAGAAGGATCCGAAATCAATGGTCAGCTATCTTTGTGTGTGGGCCAGACTCATGTGAACCTGGTGGGACATTTCCAAAAAGAGACACAGAAATTATCTGGGAGTGAATGCATATTTGATGCAGAATGAAGGGAATGTGAAGAAGGTACAATAGGCAGAATTTTAAGATGCCTTCTAATACTCCTTTGGTGTAAACGACCCTACATCCACTAAATATGACAGAACATTACTTTCACAATTATGGTTCATTATATGGCAAAAGGAATTGTTTCAGGTGTAGTGAAGCTCCAAAATCAGTTATCCTCAGATAAGGAGATTATCTGAGTACTGCTGAATTTATCATGTGACTTAGGAGTTGAGATGTATGGAGGGGGAGAAATTTGGTGACACAAATATTATAGTGGTAGGAGCGCAGTCCTGTGCACACTTTTAAAATTTTAAAATATTTCTGTGTGTATGTGTGCATGTTTCTTTATGCAGAGTTGTTGAATGAATGGGTGTATAAAGCATGTCAGATGGTGATAAATGATCTAGAGAAATAAAGGGGGAAAAAGGAATAGGGAAGTCCTGAGTTGAAAAAGAGAAAACAGGTTTTAATTATAAATGATGGTCTAGAAGAATCTCACTGGAAGGTTGGCACTTGACCAAGGCTGGAGGGAAGAAAAAGCATGCAAGCTAGGGGACTTTGTGGGGGAAGAGCTCAGCGGACAGAAAGAAGAACTCTAATGCCCCAGGTGAGCCTCCTAGTATTCATAAATAACAAGTGGGCAACTATGGCTGGAGCACATTTCACCAGCAATCAGAGAGAGGTGAGCAGACATGGGATTTGCAAAATAGACCATCGTTAAGAACTGGGCTCTTACTCTGCTAGGATTATGAATCAGTCACTGGGGTGAACAGGGAGGGTCATGATCCAACCTACACTTTACAGCATCAATCCGGACACTGTGCTACATATTCATATAGGAGAATGAGCTCAGACCCACTGAGACAAGGTAAGAGAAAGGGGAGGTGTTTTCAAATAGTACTAGAAATGTTGAAACTTCAAGCAGAGGTTTTAAACAAAATATTTGTTTCAGAAATCAAAGTCTGATTCCCCCAATGAATAATTTAATATACTTCGTGTAACTGAATTAAACGGTCTTTTTTTCTTCTTTACCTGAAATAATACAGGTAATAGATCTTTCTTCTTCAAAGCTCTTGGTAAATCATCTGAAATGCAGCCAGTGTTTAAAGCTGGATTAAAATGCTGGGTGCTTTATCCTCTGTTAACAATTGCTTTGTTCGAAACGTGACTATGGGGTAGCTGTAGGATCAGGATGATATGGGAGAGAAAATGCAGGATTTGCAAAAGAATTGAATGATAAATTACTGAGCAATCCTAAAATGCCAAATTCACCTCTCTGATCTCTTTGCCTTGACTAGGCGACATAAAAAATTAACTATTTCTTATTTGGGCCTCTGGGTAGTAGCATCTGAAACTTGGAAATGACCCAGATGCCTCTGCCTGTGAAGAGTATCCTCGAACTTAAATTTCAGAAAAGAAGAATACTGTTACTTAGATCCTCTCCTTCACTGATGGCAGTAAGAAAGAAAGAAAGAAAACTCCTTATTTTCTTTCTTTAGCATCTAACCATTTAGTGTTTCTTGAGAGTCTGTGTTATGTCAGACACAACACTAGACACTGTGCAATGTGGGTTTGAGTCCTAATGCTGTTCTCTAAAAGCTACGTATCCTCAGGAAAGTTTTAATCCAGTCTGCCATCAGTTTTTTTTTAAATAATTTTAAAATCAGTTCGAGGCAATTTCTGGTTGTAGGGCAGAGCAATTTAACCTCTTCTGCCACAATCCTGCAATATATTTATAGAAATTCTGATGAAATAATATAAGCATTTTTTAAATATGAAAACTAAATTTTAAATTGAAAGTTTTTAAAATTTAAAGTAATTTTCTACAGAAACACATGTTTAAACTCAACTACAAAATAAATAAGGCAAAATGTGTGTGAAGTTACTTAAAGCTAGTATATAGACTATCGGATACCACAGACACCCATAAGGGCACCAGTTCCCCCTAATAGCCAAAATAGACTCTGTTGAAGAAAGCAATTCAAATAATAAAGAAGAATCATAACTTTCAAACAACAAACAACAAATATGTACAAACTTGTCTAAGGATATCTGCTAAAATAGTGTCTTATTTTGACTTCACAAACAACCAAATTCAGCTTAATATTATTTATAAGAGATTTCTATACAATAACAAAACAGAAAAGTTTAAAATAAAAGAGAAAAAGAATATCTCAAAATGTTAACCAAAAGTAAATTGGCAAATAATATTTATATCTGATATGATATATTTAAGACAAAAGTTTCTCTTAAGTATTAATGATATTTTATGCTAAAAATTTTTTTATTTATCTGACCCTAGAGGAAAATAAAATTGACAGGAAAGTTTTGAAAAAAGGCTGACTTCTGAAAATATACCTGCTCCAGAATCTTGACATCCCAAAACAATGAAAATTGCAAATATTTGAAAGGAGTTATTACTAATGGATCATTTTGCCTCAGTCTCCCAGATTTCTGGGATTAGAAGCTTGTCTCACTATACCTGGCTAGCAATAGAAAAACTAATGAACTCATGTGGGGGACCAGATGTGAATTGAGGCCTAATTGGCCTCCTCTGCTAGCAGAAAGGAGACAGGCAGCATGCAGGGGTGATGATACATCACAGGTTCTAGAGAAAAGTTTACACAACTGAGATTAAATTGTTTAATCATGCATTCATGGACAATAGGAGGCAGGTGAGTCTTTTATTACTTTAATTGCTTGCACCTATGTTTGAGTGACTAAAAGGAGAATGAGCTGGAGGTTCGGGATTCTTTTTTCAACAAGAGGTTAGAGTGCCCTGGCTACCCACATGTTAAACTGACTCTGTGTCTATTTCTCACTGATCCTGTTTTACCCCTGGGTCGGAGGAATAAACTAGTAGCAGGACTAGATCACTACAAGTGGCCCCTTGGGTAGGGAAAGCATGGAGGAGTGGGCTGATTCCCTATGGGTGGCACTTGGGCAGGAAGCAGAGACCAGGGACCAGGGCAGGTCTGGGCTGTCTGCTAAAAATTCATTTGATAAAACACTGTTATGAACCTTCTTTTTAATCACAAAACAACCTTATCAAATGTAAAGAATTTATAAGTTATATATAGTCCACCTTTGAATATAGTGAAGTAACATTAGAAATATATATCCACCCTCCCAAATAGATTGTGAACACAGTGTGCTTTGTGTTTTTTTATTACTTTTTAAAAATGAGATCGTAAATCAACTGGGACCACACAAAAGGAGACAGAGGGGCCACTGGGAACCACCAAGTTCTTTAATCATGCTCAGTGCTAGACACAGGAGGCAAAGTGGGCCCTGATGGTCCCACTGAGGGGGAACACTGGACCTCCTCCTCCCTCAACACCTCACTCTCGGGTTCCACAAGCTGAGGTCCCAGGCTCACCTTGTGTTTTGGAGGTGAGAGGGTCCTGAAGTTTTCACTCTCCGGGATGAGAATCGAACCCTTAAAGGGGACTGAGACCAGAATTTTCTCCTTCTACCACATGAGGACACAGCTTGGATGGCACCATTGTGAAACAGAAAGTCGACCCTCATCAGACACCAGAGCTGTTGGTGCCTTGATTTTGGGCTTCCCAGCCACCAGATCTATTTTGATTTAGGTTTAGTTTGTAGTGGTTTTATTGTTGTTGTTGTTGTTGGTGGTGGTGGTGGTGGTAGTGGTGGTGGTGATTTGGTAACAACAACTTGAATGAACAAGATGCAACAATGCAGGTCAGGGGAACCGTCTAGGATTACTGGCCATTTTGAATAATTCTGTCTTGATCTGGACTACATGGCTGTACCAGGCCCTGGAATAGTTAAGGCAGGGGAACATTGCTCTCTGAGATGCATGGGGTTAATTTGCAGGTCAAAAGCTATTCTTAGATGAATCTTTTTCTGTTTTGTGTTTGTTTGCTTGTTTGTTTTTTGTGTGTATGTTTGCAGTACAGAATGACAGTCACTTTAGAGAATTAGTACATACATATAATATATCTAACCATTTTTTAACCTTTCACTTTTTCCCCTTTCCCTTACCTCCACTCCCTCTGGTCCCCTTCCCCATCTCCAAAAGTTTATCTTCTTGTTTTTAAATAGCTCTACCTTATTTAATTCATTTATTTCTGGAATCCTTACTATTCTAAGAAGTGGTTGCTTTCTGGAAGGGCAATCTCTCTTCAGCAGGAAAGGTTTTTCCTTTGTCAAAATGCATAACATATAAAAAAATTTAAACATGAGTACAGGCAAGATATATACTGAGAGCACAGTAAAAAGCTAATCATTTAAAACTAACTATTATGTCAAAGAGGAAATAATGACATTACGTAGTATTTAAGAGTGGATAAAAAGAAACACCACACAAAGATTATTGAGAAATGCAAAAATAGTTATCTGTGTGTGTGTGTGTGTGTGTGTGTGTGTGTGTGTGTGTGTGTAGGAAACATAAGTAGACAGGATTTGTAGTCATAAGTGTTCAGAAAAGAAGAAAGATTAAAATTATAAATGAATTCTTCAGCTCAGAAACTTAGAAGTAAAACAAAGCTAACCAAAAATAAAAACAAAAACAAAAAAAACACTGTCTGAAAATAAATTCAAGGAATGAAAAGAAAAATAATAAAGACAAGTGGAGGAATGAAAGAGTAAGCAAAGGCACCATAAAAAAAGATCAATGAAACTCCAAGAAGAGTTTGTGCTTGATAAATAGTACCTTCTCTCTACACAACCCTAATTGCTTGCCTTTGGCTCTGTCTAACTGACTGGAACTACATTTCCGTCTTATCCTACTAAGACATGTCAAAATTCTGACTGGATGCATCTAAGAAAGTATGAGGCTGTGAAGTGTGTAATTTCCTACAAGCTTCACAAAGAATGCTGGAAAACGAGCCAGCTCTGCTTAAATATTTCACATCTTCTCTAATCTTTCCAACACAGTATCATTTACCTGCAGTCACAGTAACACTGCGTGGTGAAAAATTCCAGTAATACCCAAAGCATGTACAGGAAATGAACATGCAGCTACCTTCTATGTCCATAGATCTTCAAAGGTGGGGTGATTGATCCAGTTCAGCTAGAGAGAGCTCTGTCTCTGTTGCTTTAGGAATAGGAACCAAGGCAGGGCAAAATCTTGCTGAGGAAATTCTCATGGTACTAAGAGGAAACCCCACTGTAAGAGTGCTCCCCAGATCTCAGTTTTGAAGTCCAAAGTAAGTCCTATATCTGAACACAAAAATCAGGGTGAGAAAAGTCTCTCCGATTTTTAATGGGAGGAACTATAAAATCACATGAAAAAGTGAATAGGTAAAGATGGATGTGAAAGACTGGGGCCATCAGCACAGTTCACAAAATGTAGACTCATAGATATTTTGAGGTATACCTAAGTAATTCCTGAGGGGAATAGAAAGGAAAGAAAACCTACTCAGCAATAGCAGCAAACACCCATAAACGAACTATCAGATCATATTGGGAAAAGTAAACCTTCCACAAAAATGAGTTGAGAAATGTTTATGGTTTGGAAGTGGAGAATGTAACCACTGAAAGAAACTGGGTTAAACACTGGCCACATGAGCAAGTAAAGGTTGATACGAGCCTGCCCTGTTGGTGCTTCCAGTAAATATCCAGGAAACACAGAACAATCATAAAAATTAACGTACAGCTTCTTCCGTGTGGTGAATGGCATGAAAGGAAGATTGTTTCTAGGAAAGTGAGTAGAGGAGATGTGACCTAGCCTAGGTGTGAGGCAGGTTGCTGACAAGACCACAGTCAAATTGAGATGTGAAGAACCAAAGACTTAAATGGTAGAAAAAAGAAGTGCTGCAGGTGGAGGGGAAAGTACCTGCCAAGGTCCTGAGGTGGAGGCTGCATGCAATGCTGGGTGCTTGCGGGAAGAGCGAGGAACCAAATGAGGCTAAGCTTTTGTAACGTCTTGTGAGAAGGAAAAAGACTTAGCTCTTTGTCCTAAGAAAAATGAGATCTGTGGAAAGGGTTTCAGGCATTAAATGACAGACTCAGTTATTATGGTGGGAGGAGGAGGTGTGATCCAGCAGTACAGTGATCTTAAAATCATTAGTATGAGGACACATCATCATTCATCTCCATGAAAATCTCCCTCTCACCTTGAACATACTGCAGTGCAAGGCTTGCTACTTTCTGAAGCAGTCCCGGAATCCTCCTTCGTGAGTGTCTTCTTGAAGTGTGATCACACGTAAGTGTGATGCTGCTGCCAGCGCCATCCCATGGAAATGCAGGTTCACAAAAGCATCCTGGCATGTCCTCCTCTGTCTCACTCTGCAGATCCAGCCTTGTGTGACTTCTGACTCTTCCCCAAAATCAAAATGACCACAAAAGGTAAGCTTTTTGAATTGATTAAGAACATCAAGGAACCCACAACATAATTAAAGACAATCATGAAAATAGACTCCCAGAACTGCTTCAGAATATGGCAAAAATGATGGGCTAAATATGTTCAAAGTATTTTTTACCACACAGTGTATCCTTCTGGCTACGATGGGCAGTGAGATGAGCACGAAGCAGGCCTGAAGGAGGGGCGCGGTGAGGGTCTGTCTGGGAAAAACAGTGGTGAGAGAAGTAGTTCTGCACATGTAGAGGAGGGAAGGCCAGAAGGGTGGGGTTGGGACCCTGGGCTATGGTGACATAATAGGGGGGAAGTTGGTCATTGTGTGAAAAAGCAAAACAAAAGGTAGATGAGCAGCAGCCTGCGAGAGATGAAGTTCTTTTGGGGGGTCTTTGGTGATCATCCTCTGAACTGTTCCAAGGAGTGGGCAGAGGGGCTGAAATCCAGACTGGGGTGAGCTGAGGACCACATGGAAGTGGCGAAGGAGGGTGGAGAGACTGCTTCTCAGTTCACTGCTGAAGGCACCCGCAAGACAGCAAGAGGTCAAGGAAGACATGGTTTTGGTTATTTGCGTAATTTTGCTCATATTTTGAGAGATTTAAGATGGTGTAAATGCTGACGACAAGGTTACAGTAAAGAGAGTCTTAAAATATTTAAGAAGAAAAGGGTAATCAATAATTTAGTATTTAAGGAAATGATTAAGCAAAAATAAAAATAATACAGACCATAAAGCAAAGTCTAGCCACTCTAATAGACAAATTCTCAGGCAAAAATAGTGCAAGTCATATAAAAGGAAGTAAAGACCTCTCTAACACACAGTAAAAACTTTAGACACACAGTGAAGATAAGGCGAAGTAAAATCCCATAAGAGTCTTAGGTAATAACACAATGAACACACTGAGAGATTGCTGCTCATCTCAGATGAGTGACAGGTGAGAAACATAGAATTGGAATATTGCACTGAATAAATCCCTAATGGAGAAGAAGCATGTGCATTTGGTTCCATTTCCCGCCCATGACTTTGTAACGTAGCTCAGATGGGGAATGTCTCTGTGCTTCCTAATTTGCTAATCCCCAGACTGATCTGAGCAAACTCCCCTGTCAGTCTTCCATTCCCCTTAACTTGACAGTGTGAGTCAGTCTCAGATGTCAGTACATTAAGCATGCATTGACTCTCAAAATTTTCATTTTGACATTGTAATGATCTCTCCACAGATTCACACCAATATCATGTTGCCAGTTTTTTGGCACTTTAGAGTAGGTATTTTCGACTTTATCGAAAATTTTATATATATATATATATATATATATATATATATATACATATATATATATAATAGTTCTCTTATCTTGAATTTATAATATATATATATATATATATATAATCAGTTTCTAGTGATCTTGTGTGAGTCAGAAAAATTCAAACTAAAAGTAAGTGAGATCATTTTCATTCTCAGATTGCCTGAATTATTTTTTTAAATCACAAGTGTATCCTGGACAACTGATAACTGATAAGTCTGCCTAAACAAGCTGATGGTAACAAACGGTAATGGATACTAAATTTTTGGAAAGTGATCAGGTAATGTGTATCGCATCAAAATTCAAACACACATTGTCCAATCCAGTAATTCAGCTGTTGTAAGTTTTTCTACCAATGTCCACTTATTAATCTAAGCATAGCATGAATATGAATAAAAACATTTATTGCAATAGGAAATAATTTTAAAATTATAATGTGGTCATGCTATGTCATATTACATAATTCTTTAAAACAATGAGTTAGACCATCACCAAATAGCTGTCATATTACAATTGATGAGACTTTGTTTTTGAGACAGAATCTTGCTATGTTGCCTAGGTTGGCTTTGAACTTGGGATCCTTCTGCCTACATCTTTGGAACAGCTGGGATTGTAAGGATGTATTACCACACCTGGCTACATGATGCATCTGCAATTAATAGCAAAGGAAATTTAAACATGCATTAGCACACTTAAGTAAGCAAACTTTAGTCTAAATGAGCAGTTACAATTTTTTTCTATTTGTGAATTCTGTGCGGGAGAGCATATATGTTTGTATAAGAGCAAAAGATAGGAGAAACCAGGGTGTCCTAGGTCAATACGTTAACGTTGTTCATTGTGGGAAACAGGGGAAGTAAAAATTGAAGAGAAGATTAACTGTCTTCCTGATGTTATGTTTGGATTCTTTTCTTATTGTTATTATAATCTAATAATTTTTGAAAAACAAAATGAAAGGTGAAACAATAAAACTAAACTAAGACTGTGAGCTACAACTGATCACTAGGGAGAGAAACACAGAAAAGGGAAAACAATAGCAGGTCCACCACAAGCGCTGAAGCATTCTCACATTCTTCAAATGAGTTGTTAGCAAAGGAAAAAAAAAAAAAAGTACACTTTCTGGCAATGACTGTCTAGATTGTTTAGAAACAGCCATTCCTCTGAGAACAAGTACGAAAACTGTAAAATAGATGAAAACATCTGTCTGGAAGCATATGGAGCTCAGAAAACAAAGGGGAAGGACAGGACAAAAACTTGGGAAAGCAAAGCAAGAGAGGAGACCTGTGTTTGGTGAGCTTTTCCCATGGGAGAAAGGTCTGTTCCTAAAGCACAGGCTTCGGGATGAAAACTTCAGCACGGGTGTGCCAGCTTCACACACCAGAAGGCAAAGGACACCTGAAGTTCAGGATCTTCCAAAGAAGAGAATCCCTGGTGAACACCACCCATTTTTTGCAGTCATTTCGAGGTTGCATCTGAGCAAACTGAGTGAATGCAAAATAAGTCTCTCTCTCTCTCAAAGACTGAAGCTCAGTTTCAATTCTTTTAGCATTTGGTTGCATTAAGAATACTTGCTTCTCCTCCAATGTGATGGGTGCACAGATAGAATGAGGTTGGACTAAATTTCAGGATAAAATGAAAAATAGAGGAACAATTGTATAACCTGGTTTTGAAATTCTCAGATATGTATTATATCATGACTCATTGGTTGGTAGTGAAATAAACATAAAAGAATGAAAAACTATAATGAAAGATGCAAGTAATCTAGTACAATGACTAAAATTTTGAACCCAACATGTTTTGTGTTTCTCAGTGGGTGCCGCAACCCATGTGGCCCTTGAGGTTCTGGGGGTGAAGGATGTGAGAGGATGAGAAAATAAAGAAGAGACAAAACTGGGCTCAAGTGGAGCTCCTACTCTCTGGATGGAAGGAAAGAGACTGCCACCTCACTACAGGGGCGTTTATTTATACATTTTAGTGACTTAATGTCACATGACACTCCATTGTCCTAGCAACCCACTGTCCAGATTGTCTAAGGTCTTGGTGTTCTCTGGACTGAAGCAGCTTCTTCATGTGGCTTGCCCAGGCGCACTTTGTTCTTGGGACAGCCATGCCTCAGCCTTGCACACGTGGTCAATTTCCAGCATCAAAAGCTCCCAATAAGTGGGGTGATTTGTCTCTTCAGAGGCCATTTGTCAATGCTTGGAGGCATTTTTGCTTGTGGAGTTGGGCTGTGTCCCTGACATTTTGTGAGTGGAGGCTAAGAATGTTGCTGAACATATGTCATTGCCCAGGACAGCCATCAACCCCCTCAACCATGTAACAGAGAGCTATCGAACTTCAAATGTCAATAATGTCAGAGCTCAAATTCTTTAAGAGTAGATGAAACCTACTTCATTCAAGATGAGTGGGAAGACAGCCAAAAGGAAATGCATGCATTGAAAAGAGTCAGAGAGTCATAACTACGAGGGATTGTTAAAAAACAAGGGGAACCCTGGTTACAGTGACAGTTGCACTGGTGCATATATAACAAATTGTGCATTTTAAAATTGTTCAGTTTACTGTTTGTCAATGATAATGCACCATAACCTTGCTAAAACCTAAAAAATGAATAAGAGAACATTTGCAACACGCATTATTAACAAAAGAAGAGCATCCAAATGCTACAAAATGCCTTCAATTTGATAAGGAAAAAAAGAAACAAATCAATGAAAAATGGGCAAATGGCACACAATAGCAGATATTCAAGTTTGAACAATCATACAAAGGGGCACTTGTTCTCATAAATTGTCCAAAAATGCAGGTAGAAGTCACAGTGTTGATATTACCGATTTCAGTTTGAGAATATGGGTATCTTGGGATTCTTATAATCATAAGAATTGCTGCATGTGAAAAACTAGAATATGAAAATAATCTGATTCAGTACTGTCTTAGTTATTTTTTACTCATTGCCGAGACAAAATACCTGACGCCCAAAATTAGGGAAGGAAAAATTTATTCTTACAGTTTCTTGGGAGTTTCAGTCCATAAAGTGGGCTCCAAGGCAGCATGGGATGACAGGGCTACAGTTCATGGTGGCTGCAAGCTGCAAGCCGCACTGGCAAGCGCGAGAGAGAGCAGAAGGGGAAGACCCACCTTCCTTTATGCTGTATGTCAGCTCCACCCCTGGGTGGGCACAGCGCTCACATTGTCAATCAACAAACCAACAAAAAACCAATAACTCAGCCCCATCAAAATTATGAGGACTTGGGGGTACACTGCATTATCACCCAATACAAGTACTTTTTCTCTTAAGTATATTTTGAGCATATATATACACCTTGTACGTAAAAACTCACATACAGTAATGGACATTGTAGGTGTTACTCATAATACTGCAAACTGAAAACAATCCCCACCATGAATAGATTGAAGAACATACTGCAATACACTCATACCATGGAATACTACGTGATAATACAAGTAAACAAACTTTTACAGCATGCACTGGTGTGAATAAATCTTACAAACATAGGTGAAAAGAGTCAATGCACAGAAATGTTTTCCTTAGATTTCATTTATATAAAGGTTGATACAGGCAAATATAATGTGTGGGACTAGAATCAAAGATGATGGTGGGGAGGAAGGAATTATTTATTGGGCAAAGTAAGAGGAGTTTATAATACATTTTTACATGGATTTGACCATCTTTTCATAATTAATCAATTTCTATGCTTACAAAATGTTCCAGGAATCAGATTTATTGAAGAAAATAGAAATACATAGCTTCCCCAATATTTTTTGTTTATAAAGATGTTATTCCCTCAATACCCATTTGTTAAGGTTGTTCAAAGAACCTAGTGCCTGACATTGCTGTGAGGTGAATTGTGTCCTCCACCAATTCTTATGTCAAAATCTTAATACCTTTTCCTCTGTTTATATTTGGAAATTGTCTTAATCATTTTCTTATCTCTGGGACACAATACCTGGTACCCACAACTTTAATGAGGGGGAAGTATATTTTGGTTTACAGTTTTTAGAGAATTCACTGCATAGTTAGCTGGCTCCAAGGGAGGAAAGGCATGTGGAAGGCTCTGGCAAAGGAAGACTGTCCCCATCATGGAAGTCAGGAGTGGAGAGGGAAGGGAGGAGCCAGGGAAGGAGTGATCTACCTCTCCCACTAGACCTTACCTACTAACATTACATTTAACTCTGGTTTCATCAGTGGATGAATCCACAGATGAGTGTAGCACTGTCATAACTCAATACCTTGCAAAATCTCCACCTCTGAACACAAGAGCCATTGGGTGGGCATTATAAGTCTAAACCATAACAGAGATGGCATCCTTAAAGGGGAAATAAGGACTAAGTCCATTCATTGGGGTGGACCTTAGTCCACCATGACTGGTGTGCATATGAGAAGATGTAGAAGAGAGGGCCATCTACAAGCCGAGGGAAAGGTTCCAGAAGAAGTGATTGCTGACAATGTTATGACCTCAAAGTACCAGACCCCAAAGTCATGGAGAAATGAATTTCTGTTGTTTGAACTACTCATTCTCTTGTTCTCTGACATGGCAGCCTCAGAAAACTAGAATAGGTATGTACTAGAACAGTCAGAAAAATAAAATAAGCCCTTAATGCAAGGAATTTTCAATCTAAGAAAGGAGGCAACTCCACCTATATTAAGCTTTGGGATTATAAACACTAATAGAGGAGAAACTAGTAATGACAGTTTCTGTGTCAATAATGGCCTAAGTAAAAAATGAAAGCATTTACACAGGAAGTTCAGGATGCGATGACTTTGATATATAATAACATCATGAGTCTCCTGAATCTTCTAATTCTTTATTAAATGAATTCAGTTAGAATAGAAACAGTTAGGGCCGGGAGTTTGGCTCAGTGGCTTAAGCGCCTGCCCTGGCAGGCGCAAGACTGTGAATTCAATCCCCGGTGCCGCAAAAAAAAAAAAAAAAAATTAATTAATTAAAAAAAATAAATAAATAAAAGAATAGAAACAGCTGAGCAGAGAATTAAGCCAACAAATCACCTGGTCAAAAACTCAGCCCTCAGAAGGGGTTCAATTGGATTCCTCTGTTAGGGGCCAACTTGGCAAACTGGAAATGGACTCTAGAGTAAGCATTGTTTGTGAAATGCATGATGACAGTTCCTGTTTCAGTAAGTCCACAATTTTATGAGATGGCATTCTCTTCTGATAAAACTGTTGTATCATTTCAATATATACCTCAAGAAAAATACGTGAACTAGTAATAATATTATAGTTTTATTATCATATAAAGATGTTGAAGTGTCACACAGCATAACTGAAAGAAGCAACCATTCTAAATTATAATAACAAGTACGTTATTTCAGAGATTATAATATAGTACAAATTTTGATGTTAAAATTTTATAATAGCTATTTAAGAAAGAACATATTTAAAATTTTGCATGTATTGAGAGACAGCAACATTCTGAAACAAAAAAGGAGATTGAGGTTCTCCTACTAAATTTCCTACATCATTTTTCTCATTTGTACAATATAATGGCAAGCAATGTGTACCTTCCAAAGTTGTTATGTATATCCAGTGGGATTATATACATATGTATATGCAAACATTTTGAAAGCCTTCAAAAGTTACTAATAAGTGGAAATAATTTTCTACATCACTAACTCTGGCCACTTTGAAGTGGCTTTATGAGTTTACACCTAAGCAAACACTTTTCGCATAGTATTTGTGTCCTTTCTTTTTTCTTAGAAAGTCGCTGCTAGAATTCCTCTGCTGTAAGTGCTGCACAATTCTGAAGCATTTGCATATAATTTGGTTTCACTTTAATGCTTCTAACTCTCTTTAGCCCCAAGATGTTTTAAAAATAATCTGCATTACCTGAATGCCCTGAAAAATGTCTCTAAAATCCTGCTTATTTATTATTTCGTTAGAACCATGTTAGGAGTCTTTTTGGACATTATTTTACTAATTGATCCCTGTGACATTTCGGTACCACAGATACACCATTGGTATTTCTCTCTTACATGTATGTCTATGAAAAGACTAATATTTGCTCTACTTCCCACCAAGAACCAGTTTTCAGCCTTCTGTGGGTAATATACATGTCCCCACTGAGATTTCATGACTTAGAACAAATACTATTTTAAATTTATGTTTTTTTCATTCATATTGTACAAGTCAACATTTTGAAAGTGCTTGGATTTATGTCTGGCATACTCTGAGTTCTGCACAAGTGTATACCTATCAATTTAATAAAATCTGCAGTCAGCTCAAGTAGAAGCACACTATTAATGCTGATTATGTTTAAAAGCATGCTCTCTGGGCTTTCTTGTTTGTAAATCCATCAGGAGAAACATTTCCAAACATGTTCAACAAATACATGACTTTTTTTTCTAATTTATGCATTTTACATATAAACATCTCAACAGGTATAGAACATACTTTGTAAGAAAAAGATAAAATCAGTAAGTTCAGAAGTCTGACATAAAAACTTAAATAGAAGGAAAGATACTAGATTTTCCTGCACCACCTCAATCATGCCTATGTCACTGAAAGGACTCTAATTTCAGCATGTGTCAATGTTTATACAAAAGCAATCTATTTCCGTGTAGCACTTTACATGGTCTGGGCCCTTTTCATCAGGTGTCACTCTTGACCCCCGTGACAGCTCTGGGAGATGATCCATGCAGGTTGAGTTTCCCTGTAGGCAAAGGATGCTGAGAGTCGGGCTGGGTAACCTGACTTGTGACAGCTGACTGTGCAAGCTAAGACCAAACCTCTGCTCGACTCCGTGTCTCCCTCTTTGACCATGTCTTCTTGTAGTTTCCTTTACAGTAACCAAATTCAAACACCAGGATCATGATTTTGCTCAAAAACACCTATCTATAAACTTTACTCCAAGGTAAATTTCTCTTGAAATTACCAGTCATTGACTCATTCATCATTCCTTCAACAAATAATAAGTAGGTAACAATTGATAGGTCAGGAAAAATCTTAGACACAGAGAATGCACCAATGCAGAGCAAAACAAAGTTCCTCCCTGATGGAAAAAGTCAGACAATAAACAAAAATCACATAAACCACCTGTGCTATGGGCTAAATATTTGTCATCCTCAAAATGTGTATGTGGAAACTCAAACTCCTGAGGTGAGGGCATTAGGAGATCGAGCCTTATCAAGATGATTAGGTCATGGGAGTGGAGCCCCAGTGCATAGGATTTGTGCTCTTAAGAAGAGTTGGCAAGATCAGGGCTCTCCATTTGGACTAGCAGAGGACATAAGGAGAAGGAGCCACCTAGGAAACACACCACAGGTGCCCCCTAGACACCTGCCCTGCCTGCTGGTTCCTTGGCTGTGAACTTCTCGGTCTTGCGAACTGGGAGAGATAACTTTTCTTTCTTAAAAAGCCATTTAGTCTGTGGCATCTTGCTTGCAAATCCATCAGGAAAATGATTGCTAAACAGGCCTAATAAATGCACGTCTATTCCGTTCTCATTTATGAATTCTACACATAAACTTCTCAGTCGGCATAGAGTGTACATTGAAAAATAAAGATAAAGACAGCAAAGACAGAAGTGTGAAATAAAAACTTAAACAGAAGGAAGGATACCAGATTTCCCTCTGGCAGCCCAAGGAGCCAGGCAATCTGCACAGATCCACAGGTCTGTGTGTGTGTGTGTGTGTGTGTGTGTGTGTGTGTGTGTGTGTATGTGTGTGCATAAATACCGTGCGTGGAAAGCGAAGGCAGGGAGTTGTTTGGGAAGGTGTTCTGATGAGTGCGGGGAATTGTAACAGCACCCAAATGTGCAGGAGGGACTAAAGGACCTTGGTGCCCAACAGAAGAGCCCTCCAGTCTGAGAAGGCACGAGTCTGAGAGGAAGCAAGCCTGATGTGGCAGGAGGACCAGCAAAGCTGCTAGCACCGACTCTGAAGCAGAACCTTAAATGACGTCGATGTGGAGGTCAAGGGACAGTGTAGGGACCCAGGAGAAACACAACCTGCACTCCTGTCCCCTGTGGCCACTCAGTCTGTCCTTAGGATTTGTGAGGGGGGATTTAATTTCAGTTAAATTTGAATCTACTTATTATAATTTATTTTTCTTAATACATGCTTGTAGTATATAATAAGCACAGTCATCACAGGGGTGGGAATGTGTACGTAACACATCTTAGCTCTTTTTATGTCTGCTTTCCTTCCTCTCCCTCCCCTTGACTCCAACTCTTGGGCCCCTTCCCATTTATAAAAGAACTAACTCCTTGTGCCCTATTATCTGTCTTTGATTTTATTTTGTTTTAAATTTGCTCTTTGAATTATTTATGCTTTAGGTTTGTCATAAAAGTTGAACCGTGTGATATTTAAACTTGTGTGTCTGGTTGATGTCTCTTAGCATTATGTTCTCAAGGTGCAACCATTCTCCTACAAATTACATGAATTTACCCTTCTTTCTGGCAGAGTAGTACTCTATTGGAATAAATACCACCTTTAAGTGACCTTCCTGAGTCTTCTCAGTTAGACAGTCCCAGAGTCAAGATTCATTTCCTGAGCCAGCAATAATCCCCAAGGAATCCCCAAGACTCCCAAGGCACACATGTGCTCCATTCCGGTGAGTAAGAGCAGTGCTTGTAGAAGCCACAGCCTTAACCATGAACTCTGCCTCCTTCCTTCTGGAACTGTGTATGAGTTTTCAGTTACACAGGGCGACACACAGACTCCTTCTGGAGACTCATTTGTTTTCCTTTATTTTTGTTGTTAAATCATTGGAAATCTTATTCATTCTTTACTCAAAAGTTTTAATTCATGAACTATGCGTGAATCTGGATGTATACAGTATGCAAGTCAAATCTTCCCCAAAGGATGACTCTTTTAACTCTTAAATGTAAATTAACACAACCACTATGGAATTAGTCAGAAGATTAGTGAAGAAGCTTAAACTAGAAGTTGCATTTGAGTCAGCTATCCTGTTTTCAGGTATCTTTTTCAAAAGAGCTGCAGGCATCTTATTACAATGATACATACACAGCCCTGCTAATAGCAGCACAGATCATAATTGGTAAATTTTGGGTGTAGCCTGTATAACCAACAACAGATGAATGGATAAACAAACTGTGACATTTATACACATGGCAGAGCACTACTCTGCCAGAGAGAAAGACTGACTTGAGTTATTTGTAGGAAAATGGGTACACCCTGAGACCACAATGGGAAATAAATCAATACACAAGCTGAAATATTACATGGTTTTTCTCACATGAGAACCCCAAAATATAAATTATAGAGCAAAATAAAAAAACAATAGGAAACAGGGAAATAGATCTTTTGCAAAGGAGAAAGGAACCCAGAGACAGAGAGAGGGGGAAGGGAGAAGAGGGGGAGAAGGTGGTAAAAGAAGAATGCAGATGTGCTATGCACATGTGCCAACTCCATTCGAGGACCACAATCATAATGCACCACAAACATGTACTGATAACACCCTAAAAACTGAAAATAACCAGTCTTTTCTTATTCTGGAGTTACTACCTAGGCTACATCTATGGAACTGATACTAATTAGCAGAATCTAACTAAGTTGGAGTTAACCGAGGTAGGATGGGCCACAGCACCTTACCTGGAGGGAGGAGTTTGCTCTGCAGTTTAATCTTAACAGAAAGAACCAAGCTGGAGACTTGAGGAAACAGAAACTGGCTTTAAAGCTATGATGACCATCCCTATGGTGAAACTGCTGAAGGAGGACTTCTGCTCCAGTTCAGTTTTTGCCTAGTCCTCCACAGTGACTTTGCACTTGCTAGACCCTCAGTTTTGTTCTCTGGTAGGTTGCAGGGTATCTTGGTTACTTTTTACTCATTGCTCAGACAAAATACCTGATGCCCAAAATTAGGGCAGGAAATGTTTATTTCTTACAGTTTCTCTGGGGCTTCAGTCCATACTTAGTAGGCTCCAAGGCAGCGTGGGGTGGCGGGGCTGCCATTCATGGTGGCTGCCAAACAGCAAGGCGAACTGGCAAGAGAGGGTGAAAGAGCAAGAGAGAAAAGACCCGCGTTCCTTTTGCCCTTACACTGCATGTCTGCTGCACCCCTGGGTGGTGCAACACTCACATAACCAATCCCAGCGCTAGACAACAAACAAATCACAAATGCCAGACTCAGCCCCGTCCAAATTATGAGTCCTTGGGGGGACACAGGATCAACCAATACATAGGGTAACCAGTTGCCTCTGGTGTCCTAAATTGAGGGGCTGTCCAGGATAGAACTAAAATGAAGTAAACCCTAAGCAAACAGAAGTCACTTACCCAATTCCAAGCCATCATCAATAACATAATGACAACAGGCCGGAAACACAGCATGGAAGGAAGAAGGTGGATACATGGATGACACAAGTTGAGAAGTGACTGGAAAACAGAGAGAGAGGATGAGACCCGTAAAACATGGTATGACCCAGTGCAGTGATGAGGGCATGGGAAGCAGGCTTCATACAGCATATGCATGAATATACATGAAATTACAATAGTTCTCACACTGCTTCACTGTAGTTAATAAAGTGGGCATATATTAAACTCATTTATAAAGTTTCCATTCAAATAATTAAACAAGTTCATTTGCTTTATTGAAGGCATAGCTAGACATTTGCAAAACTCTCATGAAATAACACATTTTCATGGGATGTTGCATAAAGAACATGTAACTGTGTTGTGTTAGAGGCCGTCTCTACCCAAACTGTTGTTCTGTGGTTAGGGAAAGTAGTAATTTGTTCAGGCTTCCCTAAATTGAGTACTAGAGGATTAATTTGTTAAATGCTGCCCTTGTGGCAGGAAAATGAATGAAAGAAAGACTTCTCCTGCAAGAATATCTTAGAGACATATCAGGTGTCATTTACTCAGCAGCAAGGTCTGTGCTTGCATGTGATTTGAAAGTAAGAAATGATTATTTTATCTGGTGTAAAATTGGCAGACACCGTCAATCAAGACACATATTTGATGGATTCCAAGAATAGTGCAAGGAATCAAATTTCAGATTGATTTATTTTTCATCTTTAAAAACAAATCCATTTTGGTGACAATAAATTTTTAAGCATGCCATAAATGAGGTCTTTAAAACATTTGGAATAAAGTATTTTCAGACTTACTAATACTTTTGGTTTAATAATGGCATATTTCAATACCAATTTATAATTTAAAAGATACTTTAAATGTACTATTTCAACCATGGTACTACTATAATAGAAGTATTAACTTCATTTTATAAATGCAGACAATTCCTCTTAGATAGATACATTATTTATTGCCTATTGCATTTTATAAGGCATTGTTTTATTTAATCCTGCTAGCATTCAACCTGATAAGGCAGAAATCACAAATGCCATTTATAAATGAGGAACCTAACCCATAGGGAAATTTGATTCTTTTTATTTTATATACAGCACCATATATTTCCCCTTTGTTTTTCACCTTCCAAATAACTTGTCGAGGAGCACTTCACAAATCTGTGGATTTCAAACATAGATCCATCACTAAGCCCGGGATTCTTTCTGCTAAATTAATAAAATTACCTTAGCACTACCTCTTTTGTTTTGTGATAATGGACATGCAGTGACTTCCCATAAAAAACAAAACATACAAAACACCTTGAATCTGCTACACAGCAAGGTTTACTGCTAAAATGAACTTATTTGAGTAAACTGTAAATTTCTAGGTTTGATAGCTAATCTTGATTGTGAACTTGATTGGACTCAGAGATGCCTCGAGAGATGGATGGGTCATGGGAGCACTAAGTTCCTCAATCAATTTAACCATGCATGAGTTCCCAGTTGAATGGGCTAATAGGTGGAAGTAGGTCATGAGGTCAGGACTTTGACTTTGAATGGTATACATTTTCCTAGTCTTCTTCTCCACTTCCTGGCTCCCATGAGTTAAGTAGCTTTCCTTTGCCATGCCTCTCCACCATGAGGTTTTGTTGTGGAGGCAGGCAACCATGGACTGAAATCTCTGCCACCATGAGTCAAAAGAAACTCTGTCACCTTTAAATTGTGAATAGCAGATGTTTTGTCCCAGCAACATTAAGGCGAGTAACACACCATGTAGTTAACAGTTTAACAAAACTGCATAGTTTCTCAAATATGCCACTCTAAATGGACATTAGAGCTATATTTTATCTGATTTATCTTGTAAAAATATGCATTCATGACCAGGGATATAGCTCAGTGGCATAGTGCCTGCCCAGCAAGCACAAGGTCCTGAGTTCGATTGCCAGAAACAAAAAGAAAGAAAGGAAGAAAGGAAAAAAGAAAGAAAGAAAGAAAGAAGAAAGAAAAGAAGAAGAAGAAAGAAAGAAAGAAGAAGAAGAAAGAAAGAAAGAAAGAGAGAAAGAAAGAAAGAAAAAAGAAAGAAAGAAAGAAAGAAAAGAAAAGAAAGAAAGAAAGAAAGAAAGAAAGAAAGAAAGAAAGAAAGGAAAGAAAGAGAAAGAAAGAAAAGAAAAACATGCAATAATTTACAACACTACCTTGGTTCATGAACTTAATTTATTTCTCATTTTGGGGGAAGATTTGTTTGTGTGAAGAAGATGATCAGTTATGTTTGTCACTTGATGTGGAGTTTGCAATCAGAAGCAAAATTTTGTCCAAAGCTTTTGTTGAGAACTGAATTGTTTGTGAACAGAAGCATTCATGAACCAAGGTATTTAACTCATTTAACATGTGTTTATTGATTGTCAAGTATGTTTCAGGCTTACTCTAGAGGTGAGGACAGCAGGGAAACAAACACCTCCAGAACCAAAATCTTACAGTCTGGGTAAGTGTAATGCCAAATGTCTGACTCTGCCTTCTGTTTACATTAACTATGGCTCAGTTTAAAACTGACTGATGGTTAAGGAAGCTTCCCTGGCTGCCTACGGAAGACAGTATAGTGCCAGAGGGGGACACCTCTGTCATTCAGACAAGGTTTATTCAGATCTTCAGATCTATTCATATAACACCAACACCAACACATAGGAAAAAGAAACGGCTGCATAACCATTCTTTGGGTACTCACGTATCATTTTATAGTCTCACATCTGTGAGGGACATATCACCATTCTGTTACAAGAGATGGTGATTGCACAGATGGTAAGTAGTAGAGATAAGGTTTGAATGACAGACATCGACAATAGCTTATTCAGATAAAGTAGGGTAAGATTTTGTGATAGAGTTATACACATATTCTTGTACAAGAATGCAAAACCATATGATAAATTGAGCAAAAGATCGGCATCCCAAAATCTTGTGCTGAGTAGAAAATATATCCTACCTATGTAGAGGTCAAATGTGGAAATATGTCAGTGTGAAAATGCATACAGCAACTATTAATTGCTACCTTGCTAATTCACACACTGATGCGTTTCAAGGCAAACTAACTGAAATTTAAATTGAGAAGAGCTATCTATAGTGTAATTTTTAAATAATTTCAGTCTGGGTTTTATTCTAAGACCCATGGCAGCAGTATATTAGATAGTAACTACACACAATCCTTATCCTTGAAGAACTGTGCTTTATTGACCCCAGTTAATGTCAGAAATTTTTGTTGTTGTTGTTAAGATTAAGGCATAATGAACAGTCTTACTAGTTTGGAATAATTCTGAATGATACTTTGAGTCTGGGAAATCTCATTTCAGTCACTCCAGACATTAAAACAAGTTCATTGTGATTTGGATTATATAAACTAAGCACCTAAATTAAGAATCTAATCCTGCTTTATTGGAGAACTGCTTTATTAAAAGCATTATTCCATTCAATGTTGTTGAAAGTGGAGCTTCAATAATATAAGACAAGTAAATGACTGTTCTGCTACCGCTATGCTACACTCTTCCAAGAACTTTAAATTTTGCTAGGCGTTCATGATTTGTCTAGTGTTTTCAAACTGAAAAAGCATATAAACTTAGCGAAAACAAGGACTTGTGTGCTTCTTGAAATCTCATATTGCAAATGCTTAGAACATAGATGCCCTTGGGTTATTATTTATTGTATCAATGAATGAATGACTCCTGTACATTTCCTTTGAACTCCTCCATACTTTTGAGAAGGTGACCTCGAAAGATTTTTTTTCTTTCCTTCTGTTTAAAGTTAGTCAAGAAATTTTGCATATTTACCCCAAATCATGTAGAAATTTAACCTAAAATCCAGTCTTTTTCCAGGGCCTGATGAGCATCCTTAAATCAGGGGCCGTTTATCATTTATTTTCATTTTCTAGTACATACTACTACATCATGCACGTAAAAGATGCCCTATAAATATTTGCTAAATGCATTCCCATATGTTGCTGGTGTGCATTTCCTTCAATTTACACATCTAGGATAGCGGAAATTATTTTTTTCTTCTTTTTAAAAATTTCCCCCTTTATAAATTCTGCCAAGAACATAAACAAAAAACTGTGGAAATAATGTTCATTTCATGAATTTGACTTAAAAGTTTGAATTTCTTTCAGGCGATTTTCATCATCAGTGTGTTTATTCTTTAAAAATAACTTTTGTGGCACAAGCGCCTTCCTGGCAAGTGCAAGGTTGTGAGTTTGATCCCTGGTACCAAAAAAAAAAAAAAAGAAAGAAAGAAAGAAAGAAAGAAAGAAAGAAAGAAAGAAAGAAAGAAAGAAAAGATAAGAAGAAAAGAAATAAAATAAAATAAATAATAACTGTTTTGTTTTCATAATTTAAATGGATTTTCTCTCTTCACCAAATACAATAGATGGATGAGGTATCTTAAAAGGAATGGGATAAAAAGGATAAAAAGGATTTTCGGGAACCCAGGTTGACCATTTTGCATTTGTTTATTGAATGACTTTCTCATTGCAGCGTGACACTCTTAGGAAACATTTTTCAGAGTAGTTGGCAAAACTGGTGGAAAACCTATGTGGGCCTAATTTTGTTTAAAGGTATATGTACCACGTTTGTACCACATTCTCATTCATTCTGAAAATGTCATTGTGTCTTCAGAAACGGACAAAAAATGTTAGACAGAAGAAAAATAAAGTTTGCCTTCACATGAAACATTCACTATATGTGGGGTACTCTAGAGGGTGATGGCATATCAGTCAAATTAGCAGATAAGATCATGTTCTTTAAAACATTTCATGAATAGTATGAATTTAAAACCTCATTCTGGAGATGGAAGATGTTTCTATAAACATATCAATACTCTTGAGTCAATCACTATTAAGGGAATGACCAGATGGAAAGGCAGAAAATAATGGGAGTACTGGCTATTGTCATAGCTATGTGCATAACTCCGATCAAGAAAACTGTTGAATTTATTCATTATATCCCCTCTCAAGTCGCTGAATATTTTTTGAGAAAATTATCCAGATCCTTTGTACCCAATTTTCTTTTCACAAATAGAACATTTTATTTTATAGTATTTTGAGGGTTAGATAACTTTGGCTATGAAGATACTCTACTCATGGACACAAATTAAGACTTCTTTGTAAGTTATTAAAGCCTTAATACATACATACATTTGATAAATATCTGTCAGATACTTACTAGGTCTAGAAATTAGAAGAAAGGATCAAAATTCAAGATGTGATAAAAAAAAACTGCTTAACTTCATAAAAAATGTATTACAGTAAGAGACCTATTGCCATTAATCCAAATTCAAAACACTCCCCTTCACTTCACACTTATCCTGTCATTCATGTCACTTTCTGAAATAGTTCTGGAATTCTTCTTTAGCGAATGCCTTTATCCGAAGTGATTGGAAATATGGTGAATGTTGCAACTGAGTTCCAGCAGTGAAAAGACAGGCACACAAAAATATTACAGTGTGTCTTGTCCCATGTTATTCACCAGTTCTGTGACTTCTGACTGTTCATCAAAGTCAAAATGACCATGATCGATTCAGGACATTGAGCAGCCATGACAATACAACTAATGATACACAAAAGAACATCTGGAACTGCTCCAGAGTTTCAGAATGATGGGATAAGGGTGTTCAAAGTGATAAGGAGTATTTTGTGGAGAATTGATGGAAACATGTCTTTTTCTGTAATATATTTTTTTAATTTATACTTTAACCATGTACTGCAAACATAACTTTATATAATGTTTAACAGGGTGAAATCCCTACTCATAGAAACTCAATGCCTAGGAGATGAAACAAATCAGTAACTGGAAAATTATATTATGTTTTGCCAAGTGTTATATATGCAAACACAGATGAGGAAAATTTTGCCCAGCAAATCTTCCTGGAAGACATGATTCCTCCCACATAGTACAAAGATTCCTGGTAGATGAAGCAGCACAGACACAAAGATAGAGTTAGGACACAGCCTTGGTGCTTGTCTTAGTTACTTGTCTCTCATTGCAGAGACAAAATACCTGACATCTAAAGTTAAAGGAGGGAAGGTTTATTTAGCTCATAGTTTGTGGAGGTTTCAGTCCATAATTGACTGGCTCCAAGGCAGAGTGGCACATGGCAGAGGGGCAACAGTTCATGATAGTGGAAGACAGCAAAAGCAACAGTGGAGCGAGACCTTAAAAGCATTTTTCTGCCCCTTTTATATTGTATCTAGACTGCTGGAATTAAGGTAGTGCCAAACTGATCAGTGGACTAAATTGCAATCACACATCTTTAATCCCATCATCACATTCTGTAAATTCAACCAGCTTCAAAAAAGCCTAAGACTGCATGAGGCTTTGTGGGGGGACATCTAGACACAAACCATAACAGGGCTGAAGGATAAAGAGTGGGCCAGAGTTGGAGCTAAGATGAAACAAGAACAAGTGGGTACAGGATGACTGTCCTGTGCTCCACTAATTTTGTGTACCATGTCCGCTACAAAAGCATGTAAATCTGACTCATTATCATGGCATTTCACAAAACTGAAAGCTTTTGAATTGAAATACAGCACCTCAGATTCTAAGAATGGCTCTAAACATTTGGATTACAAGGTAAGTAATCAGGGATGTCATAAAGGCTGGTAATAAAACAAATGCAAAATATTAAAATGATGATCATGTCCTAAAGAAATGAAAGAAATTGTGCTGATGGTCAGAGAGACATAACAGGGTCAGGGGAGGTTTTGCTTTATTTTACTTATTATTTATTTTTCTCAGACAAGAAAGATGTGTGAGTGTTTTCATGCTGAAAGTAAATCAGGAAGAAGTGTAGGATATCTCATAAATGATGATTTATGAAAAAAGAGACCAGAAAACAAGAGTAAAGAGCACAAGTGAGAGGGTTAACCTTAAAAATAACAAAGTAACAATAAAATGTTTGTTTTACACTATTTTCTCTTTTGTATGATAATGGTGTATGACTCATAGAGATGTGAATGATGAATTAGAAAACAAGTGTTAGACACTTAAAACACATTCTCACAATGTAGTAGGTTACCTAATGCAGAAAAATGAAATACTTTTCCAAAGAGTATGGAACTAGTAAATACTATGAGCAGGATACAATCCCACCAACAAGACTGACAAAAGGACAAAGAGGAGAAATATTTTTCAGTGAGTAATTTGAGATATTGCCAGGATATCTCACTCATATGTTTTCTTGTCAGCTGTATTGGCCCAAGGGACATAATTTGAATCTAATTACCAAGAATGTATTGAAAACAAAATTTTGATTTCTGAATAACAATAACTGCTATTTCACCTTAGCAAAATGAAACAAAAGTAAGTAATGTGATTTTGTAAGCACTTGAAATTTTTTCTACCAAATACATAAGACATATTCATATTAGACATAGAGACCTTAAGCAATTAGAAAAATATTTTTTCAACTTAGGGTACTTCTTCAACAAGGATTTACATCCTGTCTTTAAGAGGCATGCATCTTTTTAAAAATTCCAAAGGTTTCTTCCTGATGCTTCTCTAATTGAAAATCAGATTTATAGGAAGAAGTTTGGTTTTCAGACTCACTAAATATATTAAAATATTCTTTTGATCTCTTATTCATCAGCCCATCTAATCTGAGTTTATAACACTGCTCTTTTTTTTACTTTTTTAACTTGAAGAGAAAAAACAATGATTCAAAATTTTAAAACAGGAGTAGAATAACAATAGTTATTACATTATGTATTGTTTTCTTAAAAGTAGTCTCTCAGATCACAAGATATAGGCATGAAATATTCATCAGACAATATAAGCACAAACCTTACTTTTCAATGAACTAATAGAAATTAGTAGTATAACTATCTCAACCATTTTGTATGTGTGTATTTATTTATTTTTCCTTTCCCCATCCTTCTTTTTCCCTTTACCCCATCCTAGTTATTCTTTCCGTTTGAGCAGTTTCTTCCCATTTCACAATGTCTGTTATAAGTTTTGACTCTTATTTACTCTTTCAGCTTTGTACAATAGGGAGGCAACACAATGTTTACACATGAAAGTTTGATTTATTTCACTTAAGAGAATGGTCTCAAATTGCATTCATTTACCTAAAAAAGTCTCAGGTTTATCCATCTTTATAGCTGAGTAGTATTCCATTGTCTAAAAATACCCTATATTTTTTATCCATTCCTTGGTTGATGGGCATTTGGGTGGTTTCCAAGATCTAGCTCTTACAAATTGTACTGCTATAAACATGGGTCCACGTATATTGCTGCAGTATGATATTTTCAATTCTTCTGGGAGAAAAACCCAGAAGGGGAATAGCTGGGTCAAATGGAACCTCTAATTCTAGTTTTTTGAGGAATCTCCACACTGATTTCCACAGTGGTTCCACCGGTGTACACTCCTACCAACAGTGGAGAAAGTTTCCTTTTTCTCCACAGCCCTGTCAGCATTTATTATTGGTTGATTTACTAATGATAATCATTCAATCTGGGGTGAGATGGACTCTCAGCATCGTTTTAATTTGCATCTCTCAGATGACCAGTGATGTCGAACATTTTTTCATGTATTTATTTGCCATTTGCATTTCTTCATCTGAGAATTGTGTATTCATCTCAGATGCCCATTTTTTGACTGGGTCTTTGATTTTGGGAGGTGTGATGTTTTTCACTTCTTTAGATGTTCTAGATAAAAGTCTTTTGTCTGAGGGACACTTGGCTAAAATTTTTTCCCACTCTGTGAGTAGTCTTTTCACTCTCAGTGATTTCTTTTGATGTGCAAAAGCTTTTTAATGAGATGAGATCCCAGTCGTTGATTCTTTGGAGTATTTCTCCTTCAGTTTGGTTTTTGTACATGAAATCTCTGCCTACACCTATATCTTTAAGATTTCTAACTACCAGTATATTTAGTGTTTCCATGTCAGTACTTATTTCTTTGATCCATTTTTACTTTAGTTTAGTGCGTGATGACAGACATGGGCCTAGTTTTAGCCTTTAGTGTGTAGAGAGCCAGATTTTCCAGCATCATTTATTAAGCAGGCTATCTTTCTTCCAGTGAACACGTTTGGCCCCTTTGTCAAAGATAAGGTGGCTTTGTATCTTTGTAGTTATGTCTGTATCTTCCAGTCTGTTCCACTGATTCACAGATCACATTACTTTTGAAACTGTATGTGCTCTATGAATTTACCAAATTAATTTTACAAGAATGATGAACTAATTTTTAGTAAATCTGGCATCATAATCCTAATTAAGTAACCAGTCCTTGTCACTTTATTGGTGCATGTGTACAATTCATTTAGCATCAGCAATATTTTCATGAAACTATTTTAAAAGCCAGTTGGCTGAAATTTTGTATATATATATATATATATATATATATATATAATTATATATATAATCTAGATAACTATGCATGTGTGTGTGTGTGTGTGTGTGTGTGTGTAATTTTCTTTTCTTTTCTGGTCCTAGTAGAATAAGCCAGTTTAAAAAAAGGAAAAGAAAAAACCTAGACAAAATACATAAAACAATCCTTTTCAGAGGTGTCATTTTGGGCATCAACATTTTCAGAGTGCTGAGAGAATGAAATCAGTACAATGGTCCTTGGAATCACCTAGAATTCCCATGGAAACACATGTTGAACCACAAAGCAAGGAGGAATGTGGCAAGAATAGCATGGGGGACTTACTAAGCATAGATTACATTAAGTGGAGAGTGGGGACATTGAATTGGCTTGATGCTGAAGAATTACTGATAAAAACAGAACTAAACAGAAAAAAGAAGGTCCATTCAGAAATTGGTAGAGGGATGTTTGTTTGCTGAGCAGCAGTCATGGAAATACAGGGTGAAATGCCAAGGCAGAAAACACCAAAGAGCTCTGAGCAAAATGATCCTCGTCATTCAAAGGCTAGAAGATATCTGAGTGTTGATTTAGGGCTTTTAAGAGACAATGCAGAAGAACCACACTGTTTTACTGAAAATGAAATCCATGAAAGACTAGTGTAGCTCTGCCCAGCAATGGTTAAAAGTGCACCTAAAAGATCTCACTGGACCAGTAGCAATTACCAGTCTGCCAGAAGAAAGCCCAATACTTATTACATTAAAGCAACACATTTAAGATAATGCACAACAAAAAAATTCACAGTATCTAGCATCCAAACAAAATTACTAGATATACAGAAAACAGAAGTAAACAAACCCAGCCTGGAGACAAAGTCGGTAGGATCAAACAAAGAAATAGATGAAAAGATGAAATAAGTAAATAAGATGTCAAAATGACTATGAGGTGATATAACTATGTTATTCCTTAAATGAGGAGAAAAGAAGATCACAGAAAATAGACAAATAGAATATTAGAACTGAAGAGAATAGATTAAAAACAAAAAATTCAACAAGGAATCGGTTAGCTAAGGTATAAATTTAAGAAATTTAATGCAAAAAGCAACTGAAGTATTAAAAAGAGGTTCTTGGAATGGAAATACACTTTTAAAAATAGACAAATACTTTTGTAATTTGGTAGAATATAAAACCTACACATCTATGAGACTCAATGGAATTATATCAAAACATCTGAATCAAATTTCAGAAAAAGAGTCACAGAAATGAACTCTTGGAAAATGCCAGATATATCAATTATATTTAAAGAAAGATACAAATAAAATACTAAGTAACCAAAAGAAAACGCTTCTTTAAATTGCTATGAGAAATTGAACTTAGAATTCTACACGTACTCTGTGTACTGAAAGAAAAATTTAAAAAGACTGAAAATGAAATGTTGCTAGGGAGACTATTATAGTCAAATAATTAGCTATCGCACACACACACACACACACACACACACACACACGTACAGGAGATATATAGAGAATGGGAAAACTAGAACTGAATATTCAGTTATAAGAATGAAAAAATCCCAATACCATTAACATGCAGAGAAATTTCAACCAGTGCTACTTATCTTCCTCATTTTCCCTGACACACACAACTGGTATGATGACACAGCTCATCCAACCACTGTACCTTATGTGGTAGGAGCCAGGGTGCTATAAAACGGAAATGCCCTCAATTGCAATTACTGTAACTCAGTGAAGAAAGAGAGATGTGTATGCGTGTGTATGTTGTAAATACTGGAGGTATTATTGTACTGCTATGTATTTTTAATTTAAAAAGGAAAATTACTGATCTGAATGCATACAAGAAATAAGTTTTTGTAAAGAAATAATTTCAAAGTGCCCCTCTGTGTGTTGGAGGAAGTGGAGAATGCTGTGTGCTCACAGAGACACCAGAGAAGATTCTCAGGGAGAAGACCCAGAAGCAGGAGAGCCTGTAGAACAGAGAGGTGGCCTTAGAGATGGAGTAATTCAGACTTGGGAGGGAGGCACATGACCAATATACTACCGAACCATCTTCTCTAGAAATAACTATTCAAATCTTAAGAATTTGTTTAGAGCAAATTCATAGGAGATAAATGAAACTTTTACACAACAAATATTAGAGATAAATATAGATATAGGTATATATATGGATATGGGTACTAATGTGGATATGGATATGGATATTAATATGTATATGGATATAGATATATAGATCATGCTCCAGACCACAAGAGGAAAAAGAGAATGTCAGGAAACAGTCTGAGTAAATCTAAAAATTGCTCTCCTTTTCGATGTTATCAAATCTGAACCACCACTTTTTCTAACTCCTTTTCAGCATGAATGATTTATATGTATTACAATGTCTGTGAACCTTCATTTCCTCATTAGTGAAAGGAATCCATTGGAATAAAGAGCCTCTTTAGCCCTTTCTGGATTTATCTCCATAGACTCTCTGCTTTCTTTAGAAAAAAGGGTCCAATCCTTCGCAGAATATTTAACTCAATCTCTAAAGCCCCCTTTACATTCAACTAAATGCTGTATTAGTCCATTTGACTTAAAAATATATTTGTTTAGTATGAAAGAAATGTTTATAGTCTGTGAGTGGTCATCGGGAAGATGAAGTTCTACACTATCCCTTACTGAGCTTTTAATGGTTTGTATAACCACATATTTAAAACCCCTTTGTAGAGACACCTGCCAGATGTTACACATGACACTGATTTTCCTAAGAAAGAAAGAAGCCCTGTGACCATTTGCCAACCTCATGTACTTTGTTGAAACATAAATCAATTCCAACAAGGATATTAGGTAGGAGGAAAGAGTGTTTTTATAAACTGTAGAGAAGTAATAGTTGAGGAAATAACTTGAAATGGACTGAGGATTATTGGTGCTCCTAGAAGACTTGGAAGAGAAATATGTGTTTCTTGAAACCTCACTTAGGTCTTTAGTCTTCTTTAAATTGCTCTATGGTTCACTGGAAACCCTATTCCTTGTCATCACTATTAATAACACTACTTTGCTGGTTTTAGGGCTTTTAGACATGTATATAAATGTCTGTTATTGCTGTTCATATGGGAAAACTGTATGTCTTAGACACAATTGAAATTGGTTCTTTACTGTCTACCAGTGAGCCTGATCATCAAGGACACCCACCGCTTTATGGACTCTGCATGTGTGTGTGTGTGTGTGTGTGTGTGTGTGTGTGTCCATGAACTGTGCTCTGGTGCAAAATGTCCTGCATGCAATAGAAGACTTTGCTTCAGACCACGTCAGTAGGCTTTCTCAGATTCTTTTCATTTTCTCAGACACTGATTGCATTTCTTCTGCCTTGAACATGATCAGATCTCCCCACTTTTGCAAGGTGTAGTGATAAGATTTCATTGATAGCATTTTCTTCTGATTGGTTTCCTACGGGAACATCACGCTGTCCCACTTTTGTTTAACTTTGTGTTGTAAGATCAGGCTCACAGATCACTTGTTATTAGCCTCAAAAGACAAAAAGGTCATAGGACCATATTTGAAATGAAAATGCAGTGTGTGAGGAGAGAGAGAACCTTTAGCTTGGAACCGAATGTGTGTATACAAAGCTCCCAGATGGAAAGTAGAACAAAAGGGCGGTCCCTGGATTGCTGTTCAACCGAGCTGCTGGCAAACATGAAACAAAGAGTCAAAATCAAAGTCCTGGGCTAGAAGTGAAGCCAAGTCAATTTCTAGGTGTCAGAACATAAACCGCAAAGAATCTAGTTCAGAAGATAACAGAATTGGAATCTTGGATGAGAGTCAGTTTGTGGAAACAGAAAGAAAGAAAAGGTAGGGAAAAGTTCTGGAACTGCCAGTCCATCAGGCAGGGCTTGAAAGAGAATGGAGAGGTGTTGGGATTTCATTCTGGAAGAATTTCTGTTGGCAAGAAGTTGCTTTACAGGGCCAGGCACCCAGACTCTTCAGGAGCAGCAGGTCATAACCCAGTGGGAATCTGCTGACTGACACTCGCTTTGCAAGCTTGGTTTTCAAAGTTGCCCCTGTCCCCTCCAAGGTGTGTTTTTCTTTTCTTTTCTTTTCTTTTCTTGATATATTTTGTCCATTCATTCATTCATTCATTTATTTTTACTTAATGAAGTTTATTGATACATTTTAGATATACATAAAGATCACATTCATCATCTGGGATTTGTACATGATCTTGATCGTTCATTTTTTCCCATTCTTCTCTCCTACCTTCAACTCCTCTTTACCTTCTTATTTGTAAAAGCTTTCTTTCCATTTTTTCCTTCTTTCCTCATTGTTTGCTTTTCTCTTTATTTTTCCCCCTGCCCACTTCTGCTTCCCACTGGAACCCTTTTTGCCTATTTCACAATATCTATTATACATTTATCTTCTTATTTACATTTCCCGTTTCTCATATCAGAGAAGCAATTCAATACTTACACATGTATGTCCTATTTATTTCACTTAAGAGTATGGTCTCAAGGTGCATCCATTTAGTATAAACAGCAAATAAATATATGAAAAATGTTCAACATCACTGGTCATTCGAGGGATGCAAATTAAAACAATGCTGAGAGTCCATCTTACTCCACAAAGAATGGCTGCCATCGTGAAATCAACTAATGCTAGTGGAACGATAGGGAGAAAGGAAGTCTTCTTCACTGTTGGAAGTGTAGACTGGTGGAACCACTGTGGAAATCAGTGTGCATATTCATCAAAAACCTGAAATTAGAGGTTTCATTCAATCCTCTTACCCCCTTTCTTGGTATCTTCCTGAAAGAATAAAAATCATATCATAGCAATATATGCACAAATGTTTATAGCAGCACAGTTTTTAATAGATAAATTTTGGAAACAACAAAAATGCCCATCAATCAATGAATGGATAAGGAAGATATGTGTTTTGACACCAGCAAGCAAGCCTAGTCTGGGAGCCAGTGCCATGTGTGGGCTGCCACCAGACTGGAACAGACAGACCCCAGCCCTTCCTGGCACACGGGCTGACAAACAAGAAGTACCAATCCCCTCTGCTCCCCTGACCATAAGCAACGGCTTATCCAGAGAAACACAGACTGCAATGATAGCTATGGAGGCGAAATGCAATTGGATGCCTGTGGTGCTTTGTTGTTTCACTAACATTGCAGGTCTAGGACCAAAGGTCTGACTATAGGTTCAGAGGATAGTAGTACACAGTGTGATATCTAGGGGGGATCTACTTCTGAGTGTTGTAGCCATTGTTGATTCCCTATGGTCTTGTTTTGCAAGTCTTATATTGTTTCAATTGTGTTGTTGGGTTGGGTTTTATTCTCTTTTGTTTCGTTTGATTATGTTAAATTTGATGGTGGGAGTAGCTATGTCAAAGATAGCAAGATACATTATGGTTGCAATTTTGGATTTACTATTGGCTTGTTTTGAAGTCCCTTATTGCATTCATCCTTTTGTTTTTATCATTTCTATTATTGTTCTGCTTGACTTTTACTATATCCAAAGTTATCTGCAGTTGTTTTGAAGACATCAAAAGGCATTATGGTAACTATCATTGATTTTATAATGTTTTGAAGTCCTGTATCTCTTATACTGCTTTGTTTTGATTGGTTTTATTCTGTTTTATCCTCTTTAAAAAAGTGTCCTTTTTAATGGCAGAGTACTACTCATCCATAAAGAAGGATTAAAAGGTATGTTTTCCTAACTCATGGCTGAGCTAGCCACAGCATGTCTTAACTACCTATTTTGCAAAGTGAGGAGCTACCACAGAGCTGCTACTTCATCAACTTAGACAATTGTGCTCACGTCTGCAAATGGTTCAGTTCATATGCCAGGGTGCCTCGTGAGTGTGCCTAGTCTAGAGATTTAAAATAAAAATAATGTTAATAGAAACACAAAATAATTTTCCCAGCCTTGCTCCCACCTGAAGAATTTCTGTGAATGCAGCTATCTTCTCCTACATCAGAATGCCTTCGACTGGGGCTTCGTCTCTGCTCAGTCATGACAGACAATGTTTGACAGTGGTTTCCCCAAGCACATCTGCAATCCCCTCATCATTCATGCTGTAAAGTACAACTTAATGTTCTCTTTCCTTAGGTCTGAAAAGGATTTCAGTGATACTGGTCCTTGGTTATTCCCAACCTTTACTTCCTAGCCCAGCTCTGCAGATCATGACCTTGGTGTGGAGTAGAAAGCAGGTGACTTAGGTAAACCAGATCTCCAAACTTTTGTGTTCTTTCACGTCCTATCCTGAGACTATTCCTTCCTACACCAGCTTGCTTCTCCCCTAGAATGAATTCTTCCTATGTGACTCTCAGAAACCTTCTTCTTACAGGCTCTTGGAAAGACTTGTCCTTGGCCATCCACTCAGCAAGAGAAAGTTCAACCCTGAAATAGCTGGAGTTCTCTAACAAGGCACTGTGGGCACCACGGCCCCAAGACAGTTGGTGTAGTCTGGGGCTGGCACAGACATGGGTGTGAACATTCTTCGAGGCAGGGAAAGGCTGGACTACCAAGAGTTTTGCTTTCAAATCTCACTTAGCGTCTTGAAATAGCAGCCTCTTTATTCATAGAGTGAGCAGCTACAGAGTCTCTTGAGGATTTCAGACACAGAGGTGAGATTTTCCTAAATTGGCTCTTCTTCAATGAACAAGGGAGGTCTTCACAAACTCCTTTAACTCCATCAAGGAGTCCAGAATTGTCAAGTATCACCTTTTTTATTCTATGAAGACTTTGTACTCATCTTTCTTTTCTTTTTCTTCTTCTGTTGTGTTTTTAATCCTCTCTCTCTCTCTCTCTCTCTCTCTCTCTCTCTCTCTCTCAGAGACACTCCTCGCTTTCTTTTTCTTTCTCTGTCTGTGTCTGTCTTCCCCCCTAAAAAATATTCCAACATTAATAATGGAGCATGAGACAAATGGAGTCACTAGGTCTGACTTTCTGACTTTCTTCCACTTGTATGTACTAATTGATTCTTTCAGTTATCTGAATGGATATTATCATCCTCATTTTGTCATGAAGGAACAGAGGCCAGAAAAGTTAAACACTTTGCAGAGGCAATAGAGGTCTCAAGAGACACAGGGAGATTTTCCACCCAGGTTTGTTTTGGAAGTTAGCACCCTGTTCCTTTTATTTATTTAAATGGCCACTTGGCTCTTTGAGCCTCCTTTTCCTTTTGTTAAGGCCAATAATACTAATGTCATTAGATGGTTTAAATTAAATTAAATATGGATTAATTGGAGAATGTGCATATGCTTGGCACAAGCCCTAGGTATACAAAGAGCTGAAAATACTATCTTCACTTGGGTCGTCTGTGACATTTCCCTTTCTTTTCAAAGGAAGGCACTCCATTCAAGAAAGCAGGAAGTTAGTGTTCTCCAACTACTTAAGATAGTATGGAGCAAGACTTCTCTAGACCTTTCAAAGAGCTGGCAAAGGCAGAAGACAGAAGGTAGGTCTCTGAAGCAAAGGCTCAGGAGAAAAGAAATTTGTAAATGAGACTGAAAAATGTGTACCAAACTAGGAAGAAAACTAGGAGCTAGAGTTTTATAAAACCAAGGGTAAGAAAACTTTGATGATCTTAAATTATTTCAAAACAAGGTGTCATATATATTTATAATAGCTAAGCTCACGTGACTCTTTATAGGACTGTTACATTATGCATCTTACCACCATGTCACTGACAACAATATCTTCAGATGAATAATATTTTTATTCCAATTTTGCAGAATACAGAGCTAAGGCATACAACAATTGACACCCAAAGTCTGCATAATGTTACAATTCCACTAAAAATTTAGCAACTCACACAAAACATATTTGTTAGTACAAGTCTGTGGGCTTTCTTTTCTTTTTTCTTTCTTTTTTTTTCTTTCTTTTCCTTTTTTTATTTTTATTTTATTTTATTTTATTTTTTTGGCAAGGGGGATTGTGCTGGAGATTGAATGCTGGGTCTTCACTCTGAGCTGTACCTCTTATACACCAGGCCTTTTAAATTTGTTATTCAAATAACACTAAAGGAACTTGCTAAATCACTAAGTTTCCCCCAAGCTGGGCTTGAATTTGGAATCCTCTTGCATAAGCTTCCCAAAGTGCTAGAATTATAAGCTAGTGTCTATTCCATGGTGTTTGTAGGTTCAGAGTTCAGTCATACCTTAGCTGGTTCATTTTCTCAGAGCTTCACAAGGCTACAGTAGAGGTCTTGGTTGGGCTGGGTTATCATCTGGCTACTTTAGCAGTTGCATGAGCAATGTGGCTGGTTTGAAGCATAGAAAAGATAATTAAAGTTAGTCTAGCATATACCCACTTCTCATTACTACTTATTACATCACTGTGGCATAGTTATTTTCCCTCAAGCCTTTTTCCCACCTTAGGCTTAGATCACACCAAGGTCAGAGTCCGGACAGTTTTATATCAGCTCTATATCCTCTTTAAAAGATGAAAACAAACCATAAAAACAAATCAAGTGTAGCATTGGAGAAACTTAACCTCTCTCATGGTAGGAGATCCTAAAAGACTAGCCCTGGGAAAGCAAACAGAGGTAGAGAGTAGTTAGTGCACCTGTGAAAAACCACATGGATTCCACTGAGGTTGGAGGTTGCTGGATATTGAGAGTAACTGGTGGCTTTTGAAATGGTGAAACTGAGCTTTATTTTGAAAAGACAACTCTGCATGAATGAAAGAAAGATGGATCTGGCAGCAGGGAGCCCAGTAGGTAACTGGTCCAGAAGAGAAAATTTGAGACTTAAACCAGAACAGTGACAGAAGAAAGGCAGCAAAGGGGTAGATCAGAAGCTCATTCAAAAGGATTTTGTGACTTTAGTCTTTCAACTTATTTTATTGGTTATTTGTTATGTTTTAGGCAAAACAGATGGAGATAATTCCCAACCCTATCATTGAGGAGCTTAGTTAGTTCAAAAAGACTAGGGTGTTTTCTGTCTATGAAGTGAGAAAAAGATCCATTTTACTTGTAATTATTTTGGGAAAATCAAATGAATATTAACTATGATACCTTTGTACCATATTAATTTCTATTTATCAATCTGTATTCTTAAAAATTAATTATAACACTAGGCACTACATATTTAATCTGACAGTAGATCGGTACTGTGTAGTAATTTCTCTACCGAAAGCACCATTGTACAAATGAAGAAACCAAAGTACTATTGCTGTTGAATCACCATAACTAACCTATCTCATTACTATAAAACAACTTCCTTCCTTTAGTGTATGACTTGTACAGTAGATAAAAATGAATCTAACTGGTTGTTCTGCTCCTGACCTTTGTTAGCATGCATTGCATGAATAGAGATAAACGATTCAAATAAAGTTATATTGTTTGGTCACTGAGCCATTCCTCTTCATTGTGCCAGGTGAAATAGGTGGTTCGATGTATGAAAATGTGGGTGGATGGTTATAGAGTGGGAGAATGAATACATCTTTCTCAACACACTTATTTTAAGGCAGTTGAAACCACTTGACTTCAGATAGCACGAAGGGATCGCTCTTAAAGAGAAGTGAAACACTCGCGGATATTTAGATACATTTCCTATGAAACTTCACCATCACAGTGTGTTTTCTTCTTTGGAATTAATCTTGTATTCAGTCCTGGATTCTAAACTGAGCTTCTCTGGCTTAGATTATTTTGGGCCATTCAGATCCCACATTCACAATTTTGTAGCCTGGCCCCAATCCAGTGACCAGTATTCAAGCCCATCTGGCCAGTCCACCAGGAACGGTGAGAAAAGGGGAGGGTGGATGGATATTTGATCCACTGAACCTTAAGAATTATTAGTTTGGAAATGACTGGATCTAGAAATAATGTCTTCTGTTTCTTAACAAGTTTCACTTTTGCTTTCACTTTCTATCGTTTGTCTTGATAGAGTAACATTTAATAGATTTATTCTAATTGATGTCTTGTTTAACGTAAGGCATTATCAGATTGAAATTCAGAGCAAAAAGTTCATCAATTACAGTTCACTAAATAATGATAAAAGCATTGAGTTGTGATGTTTTTCACTTTCAAAGGCTCACCTATTTGTGTGATTGTGATCTTTGAACGCTTTTATTGTGGGGGGAATGCTAGTTTATTATTCAGTGTGTGCCTTCCCTTAGGATGAACTTTTCTCTCAGCTACAAAAGATAATGTTCTATTTCACTTGGATTCAAATATCTTTTCTTTCAGGGTTTGGTTTGCTTTACACACCCATATAAGCCTTTTGTTTTTCCTGCTTCATTTTTAAGGGACTATGCATATTTATAGCCACTTCTATCACTGAGTCAACCACTTAAGAGTGGAGATCAGAGTATGGATCAAGGGACAGCCACAGCATCAATCTCTACTCTGGGAAATTGTTTGGATTCTAAACTCAACTAAATTTAGCTGATTTATATGTATGATATTTCCAAGGGTCTTAATTAATGAGAGACGTGATATGACACAGTAGAAAAATCTATTGCCAGCTTTGTTATGACAAAAGCAGTAAGTTATGAAGTAACCCTAAATTTATGAATTTCAACATTCATTCTTCCTTTGTCCTTCCACCCTTCTTTTGTGTACTTTCTTTCTCCCCTTAAACATATATCTGCTATCATTGCCCTTATTTACCTGGACATTTGCCTCAGAAGAAAAACTACAGATTCCTTGACATGAATTCTGTAATATTAGCACAGAAATATAGTAATGTCTCTGAGATATTAGATATGAAACTTTCTGTCCCAGGACTCACAGATACAAAGGAATGTCAGATATATTTTCCTCTGAATCTTGCATTTTGCAAAATAAGTACAGATGAGTACAATGGGAGTGAGAGTTCCCAGTGCAGGGATAATCAAGGCTGAGATTCTTTGGGAAGAACAGAAGAACAAGTATGGCTGGAGTGCTGGGATGGGTCCTGAAAAGTGAGCTGGGCATAGACAAAGAAGGGTCTATGAGAGAGAGAGAGAAGAGAGAAAGAGAGAGAATATTATGTTTGCAATGACTAGATAGATGCTGTATTAGTCAGCTTCCTCATCAGTGGTAAGAAAGCTGGCCTTCACAATTTAAAGAAGGAAATGGTTTATTTGATTCCCAGTTCTAGGGGATTCAGTCTATGGTTGGCTAGCTCCGATGTAAGAGCATCGTGCTCAGAGGGTCTCACCAGAGCAGAGGAACAGCACTGGCGAGGAAAGAGCCAGGAACAAAATACATTACCCAAAATTATGCCTTGATGAGCCACCCAGACACATCTGCAAGTGTGTGTTTCTAATTGCCAGGAGGCTTTGAAGTCAATCAAGTTGATCATCCAGTTTAATTGTCATATTCCAGTTCCTGTCAACTTGATACTCAAACACGTTTCCATAAACCAAACAAACACAGTACCACAGTTCTGCCCAATGCAATGTAATTATTCCATGTACAGTGAAAAACACACCAATGCCCTCCCCAAATTCTCAAAGGTACTAATGTTTTTTGAAAAGTCCAAGTCTAGAATCCCCTGTAAGACCCAAGCAATCTCTTATCTGAACACCTTAGAAAATTTAAAAAACAAGTTACATATTCTCAGCATACAATGTTGCAGTATTAACATGCCCATTCTAAAACAGAGGGAGAGAAAATAGAAAAGAATCAGACCAAAAAAAAAGACAGAAATTCATCAGGTCAAATATGAAATTCTGTAGTTCTATATCTGGTATCTGTGGCACATGATAGGATGATGTGAACTCCAAAAGACTCGGGCTGCTACACTCATTCCAGTTCCCTTGCCAATTGCCATTCACATGGCCTCTTTCTTGGCTGGCTGTGCTTGTAGCCTGCAGTAGATGATCCTCAGTAGAAGGGCCTCCTTCCTAGCATCTCTAACTTTTTGAGATCTCCACTGTGTCTTTGCATTTATTCTCAAAGCTTCTGCCTCTCAGCAGCATCCTGGTTGGACCCAGGTCATCCTTTCAAATCTAGATAGAAGTTTCCATGACCTCACATGACTTTTGCCTTCAGCATACTTGAAAATCAGCACCATGTGAACAATGCCAAAGACCAACACTACCTTGAGTATTAGCCAGACTCCCTGGGACCATGGCTGAAGTGGCCTCTGAGTGTGTGGGTGGTTGAACATGGTGAAATGAACACTTGGGTGCCAGTTCTCTAGATGACCTTTCTTGAGCAGAGACCCAAAGAACATTCTTCTCAAGTGAAAGATTTAAACTTTTCTTTGCTTCAGCCTTCTTTGAATAGGCTTCCTTTTTGATGACCCTTATCTCTTCAGCAAACATACTTCTCTGTGTTCCAACTTTACACATGGGTCTTATTGGGTCAAAACTTAACTTTGCCAAGTATTTCTGACCTATTTTTTGCTTCCAATTGTTATTATAAATAATAATGAACAGCAGTAACCACACTGCAGCCTCAATATAAGTCTGCCTTGAAATTTCTTCTACCAGATCAATTGGTCTACCACCCTTAACTTCAGCCTCTGGCAAAAATGTCAGGGTAGGGCAAAATGTAGTCAAATTCTTTGCCAAAATGTACTTTGCATGGCCCTTAGTCTACTTACCTGGTATCTCTTCTGTATTTGTCAGCTTTTTGGTTGCTGGGACATAACACCCAAAGCTGCAACTCAACAGAGGAGAGTTTTTATTTGCCTCACAGTTTCAGTTTCTGGCTTTTCCAACCAGAGCCCACTTCTTAACAACCATTGATCCACTGATGAGTATAGTGCCCTCATGTTCCAAACTCCTTCTGAAAGTCCAACCTCTAGAGACACAAGGCTTTTGCAGGACATTATAGATCTAAACCATACAATACATTTTTGTGGTCATACATCTTGCTACCCTTTATGGTCAGGTTGGGCTTTAAAATTTTTCTGTTTTATGTGTTTATCTTTAACAAGGTAACAAATGAAGAGTGTTCAATAATAGCCATTGGAATTTGTCTTTATGTGTCTTATGGTGCAATGTGAATTGACCCTATCAACAATGAGAAAACCATCTTTGAAATGGATTTAATGATAGTACATGGGTTATCAGAAATAAATGTCTGTATTTTTTATCCTCATAGAATTCCTGTATTATTGGAGGAGGACATGAAAATAGACAATCATGAAGATATGCTCTAGACAATGGTTTAAAGAATGTACTAGAGACAGAAAAATGTCTCAGAAATAGGAATTGGATAATTCTTATGGTAAAAGAGAGGAGTAAGAAGATCACAAGTCACACAATATTGGAGACAGAGTAATACTTTCCATACTAATTTTGAGCACATCATCTCAAAACAGAGCTTGGGTGGGTAAGTTGAATATCTCACACACACACACACACACACACACACACACACACACAAAGAAGTTGAAATACTTTAGAGAAGTGATAGTGAACCTTTTAGAGACTGAGTGCCAAACTAACCCCCAAGCCCAGTGATTTAAGACAAAGTGCCCACACTGCAAGTAAGCACGAATACTGAGGTTTTAGTTTAGAAAAAAACACCTCATACATTAGCATCTTTTTCCAAAAGAAAAACACAATAACACGTGTGCCTTAGGTTTGCCACCCCTGCTCTAGAGGCATGTGACTTCGGGTATGTTTTCGAAAACCATCCTGATTAACTGCATCTTCAACAGCATGGATTGACAAGACAGAAAGAGCTGGAAATGGAAACGAATCCTCCAGAGCCCCTACAGCTTCAGCATGTGTCACATGGGGCTGCTGAGGACGTTAGAAATGAAGAGGGTTGGCACACGCGAGTGCTGAGAAAAACTAGCATTTCATTTCAAGGAAATCACGTCAAAAAAGACCAATAAAGCTTCCCTAAGAAAGACAGTGTTAATGTCCTGAGACAGAGGAAAGGAGACTACTTTCACTGGGGTGAGGAGGTAGTTTTCACTGGCAAGACAGACTCATCATAATTTAGGGGTTTGGAAACTTCAGATTCATTGAGGTTTCTCCCCACACATCCACATTCAACCTTGCAGCAAGCACCCAACCCCGTCCCCTCTTGATGCCTTCACTTTAAGAGCAGGCAACTGTGAGGCCAAGAGCCCAGCTTTCATTGTAATTCAGGTGTTCATAGTATAACGTTCTGGTTTGGTTTTCAGCAACTGCAGCCCTTTAACGTCTAGAGAAAAATTTATATCCTGGACCACACAAAGAAGCTTTCAGGTTATTTGTGTGATACCTGGACTGAGAATTTGAATCCCTGAGCTCATCACTTTGTGCAGCAATACTGGGAGCAATCAGCCAGCTTCACTGTACTTCTCAGTATGATATAGTATTTCAGAAGTATTGTACCTAGGATCATTCCTATCTTTTTTTTAAGTGTTTTCCAGTGGTGATATTTTGAAAACTCCTATTGCCATATCATGCCAGGAACTACCAGTGCTCTATTTACTACTAAAAATAGAGTCGTTAAACGTAATCATTTTATAAAAACAATCTTAGAAACTCCAGAAATAATTCTGAAAACCCATCCTTAGAATTGTTCTCTAGTATCATTTTGAGCAACAATGTTTGCATTTGAGTTTTCCAGAGAATCATAATGAATAAGATGTGTGTATTTGTACAAAGAAATTTATTATAAAGAATTGGCTCATGTGACTGTAAGGGTTGGCAATTCTAAAATCTGCAGCATAGGTTGGAGAGCTGGAAATCCTAAAGGGCTGATAGTGGTATTTTAGTTAAGTGCGAAGTTCTGAGAATCAGGAGATTCGATGGTGAAATTCCAATTAGAATCTAAATGGCTAATAATCTTCAGGAAAGCCTGTGGTGAGCTAGTTCTAGTAAAAAGGTCAGTAGGTTAGAGACCCACAAAGAGCTGATGTTTCAGTTCACATCTAAAGTAAGGGATAAAGTCAAGCCTCCCATGCAAAGTCCATCAGCCAGGAGCCCATCAGTAAGAATTCTTTCTTAATAGAATGTTGCCTTGATTTTTGTTCTACTTGAGCTTTCAACTGCCAGATAAAGTACACACACATTAGGGAGGGTGATTGGCTTTATTGCTTACTAATTCAAATATGCTCATGGATACATCGCAATGTGTGACCAAATATCTGGCCATTCTGTAACCCTGTTATGTTTCTGTGTAAAAGTAACCATCATGGATTGCATTTAGGATGACTTTCTGTGTAGCTTAGGTAGGATGGTGGAAGACCTGTTCACCTAGAGTATACATGTCTTCCATTCATATATAACTAAATATATACAATAAATGATCTTTGTGAGGCGATTTAGTTATGTTTTGATAAGCCCACAGCATTCTATTCCTTGATAATTGGGTTGCATTTTATCTCCACCCTACTGTTCACAACCCATAGATATGACCATCATCTCTCTGTCTTCATAAAGCAGATCATCCCTTACTTATCATATGGGAAGTATTTTAGAAATACACCACCATTCTCCAGCTACGCTTTGGATACTTCTGGCATTTGCTCCAAAGTGGAGGGAGGGAAGAAACTAGAATGTGACACACTTGCAACAAATACTTTCACCAGTGCCATGGAGGAGGGACAAAGTGGCCCTGGAGCTGGAGTGAGCCTACAAAATTCTCCTGAATTTTGATATCTTTGCCACTTGACATTGAGTCAGTCATTAGATAAGTGATTCATTAGGGAGGAGCTACAATCTTACTTGAATTGGATTATTTCAGCCAACAAGGACAAGAGACACCTCTGGAAGAAGCAATAAAATGCTAGTTCTGAGGTGTTGATACTCCCTACACTATTGGTGAGTGAGCTTTTTGGTTTGGAAGGGAATGGGGAATCTATTGGCCCAGCATATCCCATCGATCTCACACTTCTTTGTCAATCAAGGCAAGACATAGCTGAAAGTCACATGTATGGTTCAGCTTACAATTTTGTATCTGCTAAAAGTTCTATGGTGGGGAATAATGCCTGGAACTGTGGTAATGGTCACCTTCTCCAGGCATTTGCTTAGAGGAGCAAAATCTGGTGGGCATTTCAGTAAGGAACAAGATGAATTATGATGTAGGAGAAAGGTTTACCTCCATAAAGGCATTCATGGAACCAAAGTCCTTGCATTTTGTGGCTCCAATCTCTCCAAAGTTCTAAAAACTCTTTTCATTTACCAGTGGAAAGGCTAGGTGATCTTACAGGCCAGGCCTGGACATGTTTCTTAATGTTCCTGCTCACACTGCACTGATCCTAAGTCAATGACATGCGTCAACAAAATGAGGCAATTTAGGAAGTGTATTCTAGTCATTTCCTTAGGAAGCAAAGGAGAACACTGATATTTTTACTACTCACTAGTGGTCTCACCCTATGCAATGAAAAATTACTAGGCAGATGTGGGCTCAAGTTCCAGCTGTGCTCTCACTAACTGCATCCTCAGGCCAATCATTTTCTTTTCTTCTTTTTTTTTCAATCTGGAAAGTGAGACCATCACACCTTCTTCAATGGCATCTTGTAAAAATTAAAAGAGATAAAGTTAGTTTCATATAAAGTATTCTACAATTTTCTCTTCAAAGTATTTTACAATTTCCTTTTTTCCTTTTCTCATTTGACCCTGTATGTGTATAATATCCCTAGTACTCAGGACTGCCCAGCAAGGTGTGAAAGTTGGGGTATAGCTCAATGTTAGGTGTTAGGGTGAAGATTCCCACAGCATAAGGCAGAAGGTCTGCATGGACCTGCAAAGTTTCTCCACCCTGCAGCAACCTTTGAAATATTCATCAGCGTACAGGAGGTTGAGTCGGAGTAAGACAAGGCATTTACACTGGAACCAAAGCGTGGCGCGTGCTCAGTAACCGTGGCTCTCCTCCTCTTCTGGAACTAAGTCCTCCCAGCATAATATCGACATCTGCAAAGCTTTCAGACTTGACTTTTCATTTCTCCTCTTTGCAGATCTGTGCTCGTCTTGGCCTTTTCATCTCGGCATTTAACTGAGAAGAATTTCAATTGTTTGCAGTCAATTCCACAGTGTTTTTCCAATTTACCTTTGTTTTCTTTGGGATTTTCAGAAAAGCACTTGTGCCCTATGTAATTCAGTTGTGATTCCAGAAGACCTTGGAGCCTCAAAGTCACAGCTGATTTTTTAAAAAGATTTCAGCACCTGGGTAAGAGCAGTGGTGTTGGAATAGAAGTGGAGAGGCCAGCGTAGTACTGCTGCTGGAGCTGATTAGCTGTGACCTTTGACAAGTCGTTTTGTCTGTTTTTTTTTTTTTCTATTATTATTATTTCCAAGATTTCAGTTTTCAACTGAAGCAAGAGGGTAGTTTGTAACCAATGCTCTATGAAATTTCGTGGTCCTTATTTCTAGGCATGTGGGTTTCTCTAGAGGTGACAAAGAGAAGTTTTTGGTCTTTGACAACCGTAGTTTTTAATGAAGCACTAAATTCTGGTGATCTGTAAGGTGGGCCTTTATACTTGCTCTAACTTTGTAATTTTGTCAGTAAATGTTCATTCAAATGTAGTACGAAATGAGGAACTAAGAAAAACCTTTAATATTAGAGGTATTCAGTGCCAGGAAAAGGCATAGAAACCAGTCTAAGTAAAAACTCTACTGCTATCTGTAGTCAGGGAAAACATTTAAATCCTCTATCTTTAAAATATTCATTGTAAAAGGAGGAAAAAATCCACTTGCCTTGTAGGTAGTGTAGATTAAAGGTAATGACAATGCTGCACAGTGCCCAGCACAGAGGGAGTAAATGTGTGCACCCACTTCACAGGTTCAAGGACGTGTTCTCTATTGGTTTAGCCTGGCTTTCTTTTCATTCTCAGATGTAGCTCCAGGACCATTCACCTGCTAGCTCCAGGCAGTCACCAGCTATGCTAAAAAGATTAGCATGTAGAATAAAGCACATGTAGTAACCCATCCTATTTCTATTTTTGATCTGTAAGCTGGAACTTGCTATGGACTGATTGAATTGTGTCCCCTCCAGATTTACATGCTGAGGTCATTACCTCCAATGTGACTGTTTGGAAGTGTTACTCTTAATCTTGATTTGTCAGTTTCATTGGATTAAGAAAATCCTAGTAGATTGTAAAGCATACTCCTGGTGCATTTCTGTGTGTCCTGGAGGTGTAACCTTGGGTACTGGATAGGGTTGCCAACCTTTTCCTCACTGGTATTGTTTCCTTGCTCTGCTTGCAGCCTCGTGAACTAAGTACCTTTTCTCAATAAAGCCCTTCTGCCATGGTGTTCCTGTCTTGATGCCAGGCACTTTGAACTGAATCTACCCCAAACTATGAGCTAAAGAGAACTTGTCCTCCTTCAAATCGTATCAGGTATTGTATCAAGAAAGAGGAAAGCTAACTAACGTAGGAAATAAAGCCTTTAGGGAAGTAACCAAAATTAAATGAGCACAGAAAAGCAGGCCCTTGGTCCAAAAACAATGGTATTCTTGGAAGAAGAGATGGCAGAGGTCTAACAGACAAGTGTGACACACAGCTAGATGCAGCAGTCAGCAAGTCAGAACAAGATCCTCACCAGAACTCAACCATGCTGCCACCTGATCTTGGACTTCGGCCTTTGGAATTGTGAGAAACAAAATTCTGTGACATAGGAAGCCCTCCAGTCTGTGGCATTTCCTTGTAGCACCTTGTATTGAGTAACTAAGGCCTGCATTGCCTTCTTTGGATGTTTATTATACATTTAAAGCAGGAATCAGCCGGGCGTGGTGGCGCACGCCTTTAATCTCAGCACTCGGGAGGCTGAGGTAGGCGAAGCGTTGTGAGTTCAAGGCTGGCTTGGGCTACAACGGGAGCGCAAGGCCGGCCTGAGCTACAATAGTGCGACCCTGCCTCAAAAAACCAGGACAGGGAGTTTGGCTCAGTGACTTAAGCGCCTGCCCTAGCAGGCGTGAGGTTGTGAGTTCAATCCCCGGTGCCGCAAATAAATAAATAAATAAATAAAATAAAGCAGGAATCATTTAACCATCGAATATCACGGAAGCTCTATCATACATTGGAGTCTGTGACAGGTGCAAAGCTAAACTGACACACCTGGCAGACATCCATGCCCAAAGAAGCAACAGCCCTAAGAGACTACAGACGTCTGAAAGAACATACAAAATCTACACTAGCTTGTAGATACACATTTTTTTTCCTTAAAATGTGAATGATACCTAGAAGCAGATGCAGATGACTAATAGTCACTGAGGTGTTTGCATAGTGCAACTTAAAAAATTCTAATTTATATTCTAATCACCTCTGTGTGTTCAAGTTCCAGAGTACATTGGTGGATCTTTTATTATTTTCTCTCCACAGCCAGCCATAGCGACCATCAGAGAGGAAGGACATGTACACCTACGTGAAATAGACATGGGAATCAGTGCTAATATGCAACTAATTGTATATAACATGTAACATGACTTCCCATATAGGAAGGAAAAATGGAAAATATAAAGTAAATTGCCAGCTGATTGTCTCCATGGGACCTAAACATTTTTGTACAAAATAAAAAGAAGGCCTTATATGTCTAGTACGGTCTCAAAAGAAATGACATCATCAATACGTGGCTGGTAAAAAAGAGGAAGGGAGAGAAGAGAGGTTTCTGTCCCAGTGATCCCAGTGAGACAGGATGGTGGCTCAGAGTAGAGGGTCATGTCTGATGGTTAAAGCCACTGGAATGGACTGGATTGGGAGTGTGAGGGAAAGATGTAAAGATGACCTCTCTGCCTTTTGTGGTACTGGGTACTCAGAGTTTTTCCACTGAGCTAGATCCACAGACCTTTTATTTTTAATAATTTTGAGCCAGGGTCTCTCTAATTTGCTAAGTTGCTCCGGCAGGGCTCTAACTTGCAGAGAACCAGGGTTATAGGCATGCACTGCCACACCCAACTGATTCCTCTTTTTGTGGGCCAAGCTAAAGCATTAACTTGAAACCTCAGAGTTCTGCAGGCAGCTTGTCTTCCTGTATAACAGAAGTGAGTTATCTCTAAGCAAGGTGATGAAAATACCTATCAAACAGGGTTAATACTATAAGTTAAAAGATAGAAAAGTGCTTAAAACAAAAGCAGATCACAGTAAATGCCCAAAAAATGTTAGCTCTGGAAAAATGGGGAAAGACTAAAATTGGGTAGATAAAAATAACTGGTCATAACATATACTTATTTTTTCTAGAAGTGCAAGAAGCATTTTATGAGAAGTCCCCATTTTTCATGTCAATTTCTTGTCTATCACTGGCTGTGGGAGTAGAGGCCACTGAATGTCTAGCTACAGAGTAAACCCAATGGTTTACCTGCATTTTGTACTTTGAGATCACTGTACTTCTATATCTACCTAATCTCCTTGAGGAAATCACACACACCAACACATATACATAAGCATATATGCAAACACACAGAGTGAGGGGGAGGAGGAGAGAGAGGAGGGAAGGGGGAAGAAACAGAGAGGGGGGGAGAGAGAATACATGCATACAGTGAAACCCCTGAATCACCATCAGCATGAGTTTTCTATTGCTGCAAAGTGAATAACTGAATATTTAATGATTTAAAACTGTGGTGGCACATTCTCAGAGGCCAAGGCAGGAAGATCATAAGTTTGAGCCCAGTTTTGGCAAGTTAGTGAGGCTATGCCTCAAAAAACAATCCACTATTTTCTTACAGTTGGTTAGGAATCTTGATGGGGTTAATTTGGTTGTCTAGTTAGGGTATTTCTTTATCCCTGAATGAAGATGTCAGCCCTCTCAGCTCTCATTTGGAGGCTCTGAGAAAGAATCTATTCAGTTCCTGCAAGTTGTTGACCAGATGCATCATCTCTGCTGCAGGACTGAGGTCCCCCATCCTTCCTGCTGTGAGCTCCAGCTGCTGTCCACTTCCAAAGGCCTCTTACAGTCTCAGCTATGTGACTCTGACTACAAGTCAGCAAATGTGCATTGAATTCTACTCATGTTTAGAAGCTCTCTGACTTTCTCTGTTACCAGTGGGAGCAATAGCGGAACAGGTGTCATGGGGGTAACTCTGCCTACCATGCTAAGGTTGCAATGTGGTCAGTAGGACAGATTTCTATGCCTGTACCACACCATGCCTGAAAGCATCAGGTCATTCCACTAGATACTTCCCTCAAGCCCATTTAATCCAATCCCATTCCCTGTGGTCAGCAACATTCTAATTTCTATCCTTCTCAAGAAGACTTGCCTTTACATAGTGGACTCGTATCTTTTCCAATATACTATCTTTATTAGTACATGTTTGTAGTACATAATGATTACATTTATCATGGGTAGTTGCTGCATGTACATAACACATCCTAATTCTTTTTCTCAATACCCTAATCTCTCCTGTTTCTTCCAAGTCTTTGGTCCCCTTCTCATTTGGAAAAGTTCTGTTTTCATAATTTTCCCCTTAAATTCATTTGTTCCCATTCCCTTTCCATGCCCTCTCTCCCCTTTCCCTCTGGCTCTTCTTCTCCCACCCATTTGGAAAAGATCTCCCTGCTTCTTACTCATCTATTTTCTGTTTTGCTCTTCCTCTCTCCTCTCTCTCTCTTGCTCACTCTAGATAGATAGATACATAGACATATGTATATACCTATTTAAAATGTTTATATATACTAAATATGTATATATAGATACAGGTATCTATATATACATACACTAAATACTATAGTATATATACTACATAAAATATATACTACATAATATATATGCATATATATATTTAGTTTCTCATATATGAGAAGTCATGCAATATTTAAGCTTGTATGACTGACTTACTTCACTTAATCCAATTAAATATTCTGCACATTAAAGGAAACAACCAAGAGGTTGAAAAGATAACCTACAGAATGAGAAAACCATTTTTCCAGCCTTCCTTAAACACAAAACTAACATCTAAAATACATAAAAAACTAAAAAATTAGACCGCCCCAAAAGATGAAGTCAAAAAGTGGACAGTCAAAATAAACAGGTATTTCTCAGAAAAAAAAGTACAAACACACATTATACTATTTTACTTCTGGCATCTTTCTCTTGGCATCGTATTTTTGAAATCCATTTATGGTGTCTGGTAGTCTGTTCCGTTTTGTTAAGGAAAAGTATCCTCTGTATTACTGTACCACACTTTCTCCACTGATTAACGTTTTAATTATGTCTGTCACAAGTAATCTTTCTCAAAATTCTCTGTGTGGGAATAACTTCATTTCCTTAGGGTAAACAACCAGAAATAACTAGAAATTTCTTGGTCTTTATGTAAATGTATGTTTACCTGTCAAGTTCCAAATTGATTGTATTATTTTGCAACATCTCTTCCAATCCCGTGAACCACATGAGAATTCCACATGCTATACACACGACATGTTTTTCAGTATTTCTAATTATAGCTATTCTGGAGAAAGTGTAATAATGTTCTGGTGGCTGCAATTTTCATCTCCCTGATGGCTAATGACCATAAGTGCCTTTTAATATGTTCAGTGGTCATTTATGTGAAATGTCTGTACAAATCCTTTGCCCATTTTTAGCCGTAAGATTTATCATGTTGTGAACTTATAAAAGCTTCTTACATATTCTGAATTAATTCCTCCATCAGACATAATGTGTATATTATATATTCATAATAAAGAGTATATGCTATTAAACATATATAAAAAATAAGGGTCAAAGCAAAAGAAAAATAGGTAAAAGAAAAATCTCTTAAAACTGTTTAAAACCCTATCTCATTGATTTCCATGTCTGTCTCTTTCTAATCTCACAAGTTTAAAAAGAGATCTTTCATGTGTGTGACAAAACCACTATGCAAAAGACTGAAGTGCAATGTAGAATATTACATCTCATCTCACAAGTCAGATTGCTTCTTGGTAGCAGGAATTATTGCTTATATAACCCACCTATCATTCAGTTCAGTATAGTTTCTGGCATGTTCAGTTCAGTATAGTTTCAAACATATTTGTTGAAGCTATGAAATAATAAGCTAATTGTATGATTATCTCATTTAATTGTCATAAAAAAGAAAATCAATCACTGAATTTTGGGAAAAAAATCAAACCACATGCAAATAAAAGCAGCATATGTATTACACATTGACAGGATCTGGCTTTGTCCAGGTGAGAGATGGCAGCAGTGTGGAAATCAGATAAACAGAACAGAACACGCTTCCACAGTTCCTGAACGCAGATAGATCCCTTTTAGCTAAAGGCTAAGAATCAAATGGCACACTAATGTTTCTAGATAATCAATTTCTCTCTCGTGTATCATGCCTCTTCTTCTTTTTCTTGGATCAATCCTATCAGTATTCACACATGGGATTCATCTTCTTTAACTAACCCTCTTTTGACCTCACTTTTTCCTCCAGACATCTCAGGGAATTTTTTAAGTATTACTAAACTTTCTGGCTGTCTTTCCCAGTCTCCCATATATTCCTCCAATCTCTCTTACCTGGTTTCTGCTATCCACATGCCATGGATATTACTTTTATTAAAATCATCAGAAAGCAAAATCAGTGGGAAGTTCTATATTCTAATATTACTTAAAAATCTCTGTAGCACTCAGCAGGATGGAGCAAAAACAGAAAGAAGGGAAGAGAATGGAAGGGAAGGGAAGGGAAGGGGGGTGTTCATATGCAGTCCTGAAAGCTGCATAAACAGACAGGATCTCAGCTCTACCATGGTTCAGACAGCCTTCTCCAGACATCATAGCATCCTTTTTTTCTTGAAATTGACAATTCCTTCGAACTTGGAACCTCTACACTTATTTTTTTGGTTTGTTCAAAGCACTCCTTTCTTGGGCACTTTTCATCCTTCAGTCTAGCTCAGCTTTTCTTGCTCATAGAGGACTTCCTTACTACCCTGACATGTGCATGACATGCATGTGGCTCATTTGTGTCCCTGAAGCAGAGCCCATGGGTATCTTCGTTCTCCCATGTTCTGCCTCTATGACCCAGCTGTACATAGACACGCTGTGTACTATGTTTCCCGCCTCTGTTCCTTCAACAATTGCTTTGATCACCCAGTGAGTTGAAGCAGATAATCTGCTTGACATAGGACTTGACGTATAATGAGCTATTACTTTAAGGAAGGTCTGCATTCATTTTCTCCCTTTCCAGGTTCACCTAAAATGCTTAGTGAGCTTCACATTGCCCACTTGCCTCATCTATAAAAATATTTTCATCCCTATTGGGAAAATAAAATTATTCTTTATAAGATGGTCACACTAGAGAAAGGCTAGTGGCAAATAGGTCTCTAAAGAAAATAGGAATGAGCCTTCCCAGTGTTTTTTAATAGTACTGTTATTTAACTTTTATGGGTGTGCCACAGAGAAGAGATGGGTTTCTGCTTGGTGAGCTTACAAACCAAGTAAAATAAACAGACAAAGGAGGCAGTGGGCCATTTGATGGACCTCCCCAGAAGACTCTCAGCAGTCAGGGAATCAAAATTAACTGGCTGTGTTTATTCACTTTCAAATTCTATCAGCATTGGGCTTTCATCCTTGCCTGAGCACATGCTATATTTTGCTGTTTATGGCTGGGTTTTATCCTGAAGAAACACTAGACCCAGCACCCTTTCTTTCTCCCCATATCCTCCCTGAACTTGTGGTCCAAGAATGTGAAGCAGTACTTGCAAGGCAATGTGGCAGTGTCCACAGTAAAAGCTGCTTTAGATAATCCTAACTCTATAATTTCATGACTGTCTGGCACAAAGTCATTTTGCACATTAAGCCTCATTTCTAAATGTCATCGAATTCATGGTACTGTGTAAAGATTTAAATAATATGATTCATGTGAAGTCTTTGAAAATTGCCTGGTGTTGAATAAACAATGGTTCAATATTAGATTGCTTCCCTCTGCTCTCAAATTCATTATTATGATGATGATGATTATGATGATGATTTTGATGATGACAAGGAAGATAATGATGATACCCAGGTAGGTTCTCCCTGTGGTCTAGCCCTGGCATAGAGCTTCCCACCTCTGATGCTCCCTGACACTTGAATGGCCACGGTGAAGGACAAGCTGTGTTAATTAATTGTGACATGTCAACAAGACTAGGCTAAGAAAATCCCAGGAGATTAATAAATCGCACTTCAAGATGTGGCTGAATGGGTTACAGAGATACAATTTTTGGTGCTATATATATGTACTTGGCCTGTTTTTCTCTGGTACTGCTCCCCTTCTCTATGTCCTTGCTGCCATGAATTAGGCGTCTTTGCCACACCTTGCCTTTCCAACATGAGGTTTATGCCTTGCAACCAGCCAACCAAGGACTGAAACCCCTGAAACTATGAAATCTCTCCTCCTTTAAATTGTGAGTGTCAAATATGGTGTCTCAGCAACAGGAAAGTTGGCTAATAGACAATTCTTCCTGGAAGATATGCAAAGAGGTCCTGAACTACTCCTCTCAAGAGATTTTGGAGAATGGAGGTTAAACTATACTGTATATATCTGAAGCCCTTCTGCATCTCTGCAATTCCAGGACAACATACCCTGTGAAAAATCTGCTATTTTCCATTTGTTTCTTTCTTCTTTTGACTTCTTATTCTATTTAAATTCCAAACTGCCTCTAGCTATATGACTGCAGCAGTTGGAAAAATGCCTGGTGTTCTCATCATACTGGGAAGAGGGAAGGAAGATTAGTTTATCCCTATTGTTTCCCAAAGCATCAAGCAATCATGATCTTATTTCCCTTGTTATGACCAAATAATAAGAAGACAAAGTAGCCGTGTACACTTTTTACTCAGTATTCTAATTCAACTCCCAAACGGTAATTAACTCCATTCTGTTTCCTTGAATCCATCCTTCTCTGGTCACTCATATCTCGCACTGCTCCATTGTCTCAGAATGCATGGAGCCAGGTCTTTCTGCATGTGTCTCTTTACCCCATGGATGGTCTGTGAAAACCCACTGTCCTGGTTTATGACTTGTTTACAGAAAGAGCTAGCACAAGACTTCAACTTTGTATCAGAAGTGAGGACCACATTTTTGAAGTAATTCTCTGGGCAGGATTGTGTTGGAAAAATCCCTCTCCAACAGATTGAACTCGTTCCTGATTAATGCTGGATAAATATGGAGGCTATTACTTAGATAGCACATGCCAGGAAGCAAATGCAATAATTATATCTGTCAATCTGCAGAACCCCCTGAATTCAATTTCAGTGAAACGCAACTATTTCAATCTAATCTGTGAGAAAGGCAAATGGAGAGGGGACAATAAGGATGGAGAAAGCTGAAAGCACCCCAGCTGTCAGTGTGCATGTGGGAGGCAGCTGATGGTTTGGGTGTCATCACATTAGCAATCTCTTCAATGAAAAGAAAGTCTGGCTGCTTTGTGCCTTGAAAAAGAGCAGCAGTTGAAAGCATTAAAATTAGAGACCATTTTCCTGAAGATCATGATTATTTAAAATGTCAGTTGCTTTCCCTAAAACTATCATTTATGATTGAACATAGCAAAGCACATCAACACAGCAAGAGATGAGAGATGGAGACTCTTGCAAGTCACTCAGTGAAGGGAGGTGCGCCATGTTAGACAGCACAAGGGCTCGCAGGGTGGACGCTGTGCATTTGGAAGGGAATACTGAAGCATACCCAGTGCTGTTCTAAATTGCCCTCTCCTGGCTAGAACGAGGCACTGGACCAGAACCCAGGCTGGGGCACACAGTAGCAGAATTTCACATAGGTGGAAAGGAGGGAGAGATTCATTATGATCCAGTGAAAAGTCAACAGCATCACCAAAGACAGGATCACAAAGCACAACCAAGAATCTATGCAGAAACAGTGACGACAATGATGATGATGCTAATGATGATGATGATGAAGATGTTGATGGTACTCATAATTCTAATATTGCTTAACTTAATCTTATAAATTAGAATTATTACTTAACTTAACCTTATGAATTGGAAAATAATGTAGATCTCACTTTGCAGGTAAGAATTCTGGAGCACAGGAAAGTAAAATAACTAGTCCAAGATCAAATGTTGATGAAAACTTTGGAAAACATCTTCACAGTTTGCATTTTCATCTCCTGTGTTGAATTTTTCTGAGTCATGGATTGGATAAATAAGAATGAGTGTAGAGTAGCAGATGGCTCAAAAGGAAACGGTCAGGGAAGTACTACAAAAATATGCCAGTAGAATGCAGAGGTAAAAGATGAGGCTGCAGCATGTAAAAAGACAAGTAGCTCTAACTACAATAAATAAATAAATAAATAAATAAATAAAAATTTTTTTAAAAAATCAGGGCTAGTTAAACTGTGTCAGTGTGAAAGTTGCCTTGAGGATCCGGATTAAGGTAACTCAAGTGTGTGCGCTGGTGTGTGTGTGTGTGTGTGTCTGTGCATGTCTGTATGTGTGTTTATAGAGCATCAAGACACATCTGTCTAGTGTAATTTGTCCAACACTCTAAGCTCCTTCCTGCCACAGAGCCTTCGTGTCTACTGTTGCCTCCTTTTAGAAAATTGTGTCCCAAAGGAGCTTTTCCTGCCATCTCAAATTAAGTAGTACCTCATTAACCTAGCATTCCCCTTCCCCTCTACAGCATTCAGTATGATATAAATGTATTCAATTTCTATTATTTTGCTTTTCCCCTTACAATAAAATGTAAACTCCTTGAAGACATTGCTGTATCTCTTTTAGTAAATATCCTTCTTCAAAGTGTGGCACATGCAAATAAGACTGCTGACTAATAATAGATTTGCAAATACTTTTTATTTTAACAGATTCTGTTCTAAATGTCTATATTTACATTTCAAATCCTCACAGTAACTTTGCAGGATAGTTATGATACTGTTCCTTTCTACAGATGTGGAAACTGAGTCATGAGGAATTTAAACCTTGTTGCTGAAAATGATAAGGACAAGAACTGTGTGTAGCCATTTAAATAACTGTCCTTTCTCAAGTCATCAGATATGACTTGTTAAATGGATAGATGGTGACTTAGTGATTTTCCTCCACTCTGGGACAAAATATTTGACATCCCCACAACTTAAAGGAAGAGGGTTTTATTTTGGCCAGTGCTTATAGTCCACGGTCAGTCAGCTTCAAAAGAAAAATGGCATCATGGAAGGATCTGGTGGCAGAAAACTGCTCACATTATGTCAGCATGGAAGCAGAGAGACAAGGGAGGAGCCAGGGAAAGAAATACACACATCCTGGTTATATTCCCAGTGAACTGTCTCTTCTGTCTCTTCCAGCCAGGAAACATACTCGATAATAGCTCTCTCATAATTCAATCACCTTCCCAAAACCCCACCTTTGAGGGCATGAGAGCTTTGGGAATCATTCTTGACCTAAACCATAATAAGTGGATAAAGGAATGACTTGCTGATGGACCAGTTGACATGATAGAAACAAATCTTGGGGAAAGTATGAAAAAAAAAGCAGTAAATGTCTACAGAAAAATGAGGCAGAATCTACTCCTCAGGTCAATGAGATTCAGTACCAGGAGAATTTGTGGGAAATCAAAGCAAGCCAGATGTTGCAAGGAGCACAACTCAAATATACCCTACTGTTTTAAAGTCTTGGACTCCATAAATATTTTTTAGCTTCAGTTCAAAAGAAATAAAGGGAGACTCCACACACAACTGGTATCTGAGTGTGACTGTTTATATCAAATTAAGTGAGACATGTTAATAGAAGGGGAAAACCTGCAGATCATGATACAGGTCTTGCATCTACAAAGAGAAAGATTGGAGAAAGGAGAGGGGGTTCATAAAGATTTCATTCACAGCACAATTTAGAGAAAAGTTCCAACCAGGTTGATGGGAAGCCCAGGAACAAAGATTGCTCACTGATGAAGTCTTGAAACTCTCTGTATTTGATATCCCATATTAAGTAGGAAAAATTAAAGAGAAATATGACCTCAGGGTTCAGAGATAAGGTATGGCAGCTGGAGGTTGTCAGTCCACTGCACTTTTTGTTGCAGGTTCTGTTGAAGGGAGCTCTGATTTGTGCAAACCCATGGTCTTACACCACCAGGTATCTAATGCTTCATCCATATCCACCTCCTTGTGGCAGCTTTTGCTGTTCACCTCACCTTCCAAAGCTCTCCCTCTAAAGTCGGGCATTTTTATCTTGTATTCTCCTCTTCTGATATCACTTTGAATTTTAGCATGATGAGGTTCACAACAGGGGACTCTGACCTACCTGCTCATACTGGTAATCCTAAGATATCAAAAGTCTCAATTGCATCTGGGAGACCATGACCTTGCATTGAAAACCTGTTAATGTCAATGAAGAAGCAATGAAAAAGTCTTTGGTTACTGGTGTCTGTGAAGCACTGAGTAGGCAAACAGACCACAAGTTGTGGAGTAAGGCAGGATGTGTGTTTATCCTGGAAGTATTCAGACTTGATCAGGAAGGGATTTTAAAGTGACACATAATTTCTGACACTTAATACACCTCGGAAAAAATGTTGTTACTCTTCAGTAGACAAGACGTGACACTGGAAGGACAAGTTTGCCTTTGGGGCCCATAAGGAATCACTTAATGCTAAGCAGACCTCAACAGCTGGCTGAAAGAGTCATATAGCTTAGGTCTTTTCTGCTTTGAGTGAGGACTGGTTAAAAACTGCCTATTAGTGGGCTGCTGGAGGTCCTATTGGAAGGAATTATACAGGAAATGGAGATCTCAGAGCTGAGAAAGTTCTCTGTAGCAGCTAGATGATTGGTGTGAAGCTTTGAGGTATGAGATTTCTCCTCAACTGCCCTGCTCAAACACCTGTCCTGTCTGCTCAGTTGACAGATGAGGGCTGTGTGTTCAAGAACAAACTCTGTTGGCTTCCCAGTTTCCTTTACCAAGGAATTGAAGATTGCTCATATTTTACTAATGCATTCAGCCTGCTATCTCAACAGGATCTCACCAGAAGTCTTAGAAAGCTGTAGTGGTTGATTGATTGTGTCAACTTGAGACACTTAAAAACTTAACTAAATCAGCTTAGCAATTCTACACCCTAGGGTGTAGAAGAACCACCCAAGGGTGGCTTATCTCCTGAATTACAAGGGAAGGATGAAGGATGAAGGAGGTTCCATTCTTTGGAGGAGCTCCAGTCTTTACTTTTGGCTTGGACATCGTCTATTGGCTTCCACCGCAGTCTATCTTCTGCCTTGGATCCTTCAGACTTCTGGCACAAATTCTCCAGCCTTACATTGCAGACCCATCAGCTTGCTGATGCGAACTTGCAAGGGACCCTGCAGTTAACTCCAGACCTTGGTTAAATCCTTCCACTTCCAGTGTGCAGACACCCTCTGCCTGCTTTCACATTCTTCTGTTTTACCCTTGCAATCCACAGTTCCACTAGAGTCTTTTCTCTGTCCTTATGTTTCAAATCATTCTACTGGCTCTTTGCTCCTAATTTCCAACATAGATTTGGTCAAGAGCTCTCAGCAGTAACCACGCTGCCATCCCAACAGTTTAGACTGCACTTAAATTTTTATGCCACCCAAGTACAGGTTGTCTCTTTGGCCAGTCTCTCAAAATCTTTCCAAATTAATTTCCAAGACTCTTAAACCACATAGCCAGGCAATGTCACAGCAATGGCCTCACTTCTGGTACCAATTTTGTTGTAGTCAGGAATTGCAAGGTAAACATGACAACAAGGACATTGCTGTGGGATCCAGACCCTTGGCTGGATTCTCTAGGTTTTTAGTATGTGGACAGATTTTCTGCACCTCTTGTATTTGACTCCGGGTGACTATTACAAAATAATACTACAAATTATGTCTCATGTATTGTCTTGTTCTCCTTGCAATCCCTGGCTACCACAGAAGCTATCACTAGTTCTTGGATTGGTCAGCTCCCCTGTTACATATCTTCATGCATCATATGATTTCCTTGCATTGCATTTGTCACAGTTTTAATTATTGTTGTTATTATAGAAAATTCTTCCCCTTACTTTAATGTGTTTATGAAATCTTGCCCTCTTATTCTTTATTGTTATCACAGTCACTGGCATATGTCATGGGACATAACAAAGAAGCAATTAACATCTCTTCCATAAATGAATGGATAAATTGTTGACTGAATGCCTGAGGAGTTGTAGTGTGAGAGTAAACTCACCCCCCAGAAAAAGAAGTCTTTGTTTCTACGTATGTTGTTGTACAAAGATTTTGTTACAGATTCCATAGGATATGTAGTGTGTCTTGGTAGCCTCTGAGCTTTCATTTGAAAAGAGTTTAGAAATAATTGGACTCTGTTATCTATTACTGCAATAGAGACTATAGATGATTTAGTCCATTGGACTAACTTGCTTTATGTCAGTCTATGAGTGGTGTGAGTGTATGTGTGCATGTGTGTTTGTGTGTGTGTGTGCACATTTATGTGTGCTTTCCTGTCCAACATTTCACCATTCTGAAAGTAGTTTATACAATAGAATCTCTGACTAAATTTGAAAATTACCTTTCTATTAGATTATAGGTTTGCCACATTCGTAGCTTTGTCTACTTTGGTCTCTGTGGTGGACCACATGTTGAATCCACCCCACACTATTTCTGTTGAAACAGCTATTACTTATTCTGGGAAGCTCAAGCTGACTCTATACATTAACTTAAAATAGAAGCCTTATTATCCACTTAGTATCTATCAAACAACCTCTTAAAAAACTCCTGCTTCTTCTGTCACACTGGCTGTTGCCCTGTGTGTTAATAAAAATGATGAAACAGTTCTCTGCTGATCAGAGAGTTTCGCATTGGAATTCTCTACATCATTAGTTTTTTAGCCTTTTTATGGCAGTAGAAATATTTTAACTTGTCTTACACTCTGAAAAACACTTTATTTTGAAACAATTTTAGATTTATGCAGAAGTTACAAAAATATTACAGTAAGTTCTTTTATCTCCTTCATTTGGTTTTCATCAATAATGAAATCTTCCAGGGCTGGGAGTTTGGCTCAATGGCTTAAGAACCTGTCTGGCAGGCGTGAGGCTGTGAGTTCGATCCCTGGTACCACAAAAACAAACAAACAAACAAACAAACAAAATAATGAAATCTTCCATAACCATGGTAAACTTTACTAATTACACTAATAACTAAACTACCAACCACACCCAGAATTCATTTTTCATTTATACCCATTTGCATGTGTGTGCAATTCTGGCATTTTATTACTAGTGTCTATTTGCATGATTGTCAACACAGGCAACATATAGCAGTATGTTAACACCACATATAAAATCTCTTCTAGTACTTTATAATTATACTCTATTCTAATACCTGACAACCACTCATCTGTTCTCCATCCAAATGACTTCATCATGGTGTTAATAGTAAAGCACAACATATTACCACTCTTTGCAAATGGCTGTTTTTAAAAAACTGAATTTACTGTTCTTGAGAACCATCCAAGCTTTTTTTGGACTAATATTTTGTCCTTTTCTCTGTTGAGTAGTATTCCATGGTACAGATGTTTAAGTTTAACCATTCATCCTTTGAAGAACTTTTAGGTTGGTTCAAGTTTTGATCTATTGAAAATGATGCTGCTACTTTTAATTCTTATGAATAATATTTTTAATTCTTATGAATAAAGTTGAACATTTGTATTGCGATTTCTGTGCAAACCTTTTTGCCTTTTAAGGTTAATATCCAGGAGGATTTCTGTGTGATAAAGCAATGCCTTTGACTTTATAATACAGCACCAAACTGTTTTCTGGATAGCTGCACCATTTTGCATTCTTATCATCAATGTTAAAGAGATAAAATATGTCCACATTTTTTAATAGCAATAAAGCTATTACCAACTTGTTCTTTTAATGTTAAGCATTCTAGAATATCGTGTAGCCCATTTTCACTTTCCTTCACAAATCTGAGCTAGACTGCATTTCCTGCTGGGCAGAGCTGTGACTCTTCTATTGTGTGGTTTGGAAATTCAGGATTCCTCAAAAGCTCTCATGTTGATGGCTTGGTCCCCAGTACACAGAGGTAGAGTTTTAGAAAGCAGTTGGAACTCTGACCTCGTAAATGTATTAATCCATTTATGGAGTCATAGCTAAATGAGACTGGGGATGGAGGTTATGCTATAAAAGTGAATTCTTTAATTGGTTCCTGGTTGATGTAAAATGATCAGCTTTGTTCCATTATGTGTTTCCTGCCATGATGTCCTGTTTCACCACAAATATCCCCAAAACAAAGCCAAGGAATCATCTACTGAAACTTTTGATACTGTAAGATAAAATAAACCTTTCCTCCTATAAGTTGATTTTCTCAGATGTTTTATTACAGTAATAGCAAGCTGACTAACACATCCAGTATAATACAATTAAACCATGTCTCCCATAGCTACAACTGAGCAATTTAACTTTTTTATATAAAATGTCATATAAAAATCATGGAGACTTTGGAACTTATAAAGCATTGCATCAATGAATGGTGATTTTGTTTTAGCAGCCATAAAAGAATTAGGAAGAAGTCACAAGATATTGGAGAAATTAGAAGTTCTTGAATTACTGGAATGAAGTACTTTCTTAGTTCTATGGGAACTGTGAAGTGAGCAGAGAAGTAACAAAAGTTAATTTTTCAGACAATCCATGCAGTGTCACTGTGGGAGATAAGGTAAGTGGGAAGAAAAAGGGATTAGGAAGCATTTGAGAAACTTCCAAAATGCAAACAAAACTTATGGTAGAAGGAATGAAAAAGAGAACAAAAGAGATGGATCACACTGAGAAAGAAAAATTTATATAACAAAGGACTATGAGTTTTAGAACAACTCCACAGTAATCAAAACCAAAGTAACAAAGTCAGAATTGAAAGTTGAAGTACTTAGAGTGATGTTGGTATTGCCAACAAGATCTACTGACACCTGGCCTTGCTAAGTGCTGCATTTGGATCCCGAAACCCTCCCAATAGCTGACAACACAGAAACAATCAACTCAAACCATGGGCAAGGAACTAGGCTCAGAGAGGTCAGGAACTTGTCTGAAATCACCCAGTGAGGATAGCTATGTTTCTATCTATGAAATGGGTCAGTAATGACGTCAAAATGATTATTGAAATGTTTAAATAAAATTATATGACAGCTTTTTAAAGCCCATATTAAAGGTTATCTAGTTTTATTTTAGCAGTAATTCTTCTCTAAAGATTGAATTCACTAGATAGTACTAGGATTTCCATAATGGGTATGATGGATATGCTTTCCTTTCAAAAAGTGGACAGTATCGTCCTTTAAATGGTCTTTATGAACAAAATAAAAATTCTTTGGGCTTAAGTCCATGATTTTCTTTAATCTTTACTTTAAAATCAAAATGACAAATAGCTTAGAATTCTTTTAATTCCATTAATTACCAGTGATTGTAAGGATGCATACAAGCAAGTGTTACAGGACCAAAATAATATTTTATCTCCATTTTTTAAAGAACATCAAGAATGATAAACTTGAATATTTGTGATAAACACTCAGCAAAATGTCAGAAACATTACTTCTGTGAGACACTGTCTCATTGTTGACTCTTTGTAATCAGTCTAATTTTTATTGAGGAAAATCAACAATCACAAGTCAGTTTTCTTGTGTCTTTTGAATTCTGATGGCTGCAAATGAGACTTCCAACCGTTTCAATTTTATTTTGCAAAGGCACCATGTTGAATCATTAATTAACTAGGAAGGTACTGCATCCTCATCTCCTTCTGGTGAAGGACAAAATAAATCAGACTGGAACCTGGAGCTGAGAAGTCATTTTTTCTTAAAATGCCATCTGCCAGGTTGCATTTCAGAACACCCAGAAATCATTAAAGGTGCGAGAGGGAGGGGAGGGAGCAGGGATGGCGAAACATCAGTGTCAGTTTGTTTTGCCATAGCGTTCTGCACTGTCACACCCTCCCTGGTCTTTGTCAGCCTCCAGTCCTGCTCAGACTAGTGACGCAGCCTCCCACCTCATTTCCCTGTGATCAGTTCTATCCACCCATCAATCTGGGCCCCAAGAACACTCACTCTGTAATGCCATCCAGCCATGCTCCTTCCCCTCTCATTCTCTCAAAGGCTTCTTGTGTCTGTAACAATTTCAGAAACTTCCCAAGAGGTCAGCGAAATGCCTTTTACCACCCCATTTACTGCTGGTTTCCTCAACACCATCTCTTATTACCATCTTCAGATAAATCATACTCTTATCATGCTTAATTATGAAGTCCCCTTGACTTAGTCTTGCTTGATAACCTAAGGCAAATTTTAGGACTGAGTTCACATTGTATCTCTACTAAATTCTTCATAACCCAAGCCCTATTTTCATAAATCTTAGCTAGCAGACTATATATGTTTCCCTTCTAATGGGTTTCAGCAACCTTCAATAAGTATCAAATGTTTTTATACTTGTCTGCTATGGTCCAAATATTTGTGCTCCCCAAAAATCATATTCTGAATCCCAATTCCTAAAGTAATGATTTAGGAAAGAACAACTGGGATAGGGGAAAAGAGAAATGGAAGAAAGGAAAAGATTATATATATGTAGGTATACATATATATGTATGTATGTATAAGTGTGCAAGATAGACAACTATACTACTAATTATCTGTTAGTTCATCAAAAAGAAGTTTGTGCTGTCATTGATTGATTGTTTGTTCATTTTTTATGCCTAGATCTTGTTACTTGAATAATTACTTCTAACATAACAATATGCAATATATTAACTAGTACTGATTTCTTACTTTTTTTGAAATTCTGTATTATTTCTACACTTTTTTCTGTTTTGTTTTATAAAATTAAAAAAAAAAGTAGAAAAAAGAATTTGGGAAGAAGATTAGATCATGCATGACTACAGGCAGGAGAAACCCAGGGTTATTTGGTGCTTGACATTACTCCATATTTACCCTCTCGACGAACACTTATGAAGAACTTCTTTATAAATATGCTATACTAGGCACTAGGGATAAAGTTAATGCTCATAAAGCATTTAGTCCTTAGTAAAGACAGACACTGAACAAGTGAATCTATGTTGATTTTTATAATGAAAAAGAAAATTCAAGTCAAACCAGATAAACAAAAAAATGTGTGTAGTAGTTAATTAATTAATGGTCAACTTGAATGGGAATGCCTAGCTGAATTGAGTTAGCATGGTTCCAGGAAGCGGTATAAAAGGAGAACAGAAGGGGAAGATTTTATGCTGATTTCCTTCCAAGAAGCTTCAGTTGTTCATAACCAGAGCCTGTCAATGTGTTTAAGTATAGCTTGATCGTGGTATTCAAATAATAATCAAAAAGAAAGGACATGTGCAAACACACGTCCACCCCTGCACCCCTCACACACAAACACACACTTCCCTCTTCTCTTTCTTTACAAAACAATCACTTCATCATGTAAATAAAGTAGCCACTTATGTAGAACTTTTGCTGGTGCCTGGTGCTCACTGATAATCCCATGGTGGGTAATACCTTCTTTTTAATGGAAAAAAAAAAAAAGCAATGGGATCAACAACAGCAAAGTACATTTCTAAGGTTACAGAGCAAATACATGGTACTGCAAGACACAGAAACCAGGGACATCTGAGGCCAAAGATACTGTTTTCTCAGCCTTACCAGGCTGCCTGGAGGGGTTCTCAAATACAAAGTGCATTTCTGGTTTTAAAAAATGAGGTTACAAGTTCAGATTGTTGAGAATTCATTCAAAGAGGCTCTGCTACAGAAGCAGGAAAGACGACCTGCAATGAGCTTGTGTGGTTTACATTACCCAGCTTCAGAGGGCTACTTGGTACTTCCTGAAGGACAGAGGGTAAATGTATACTTTCTGCAGGCAAGGCTTCTTGGAAGGTCGTGCCACATTGCCAGGCTCTTCTCCCTTCCTGGTGGACTTTGGAGAAAATTGGCTCCTCACTGACACGCAGAAGGAAATTCTGGTTTTTACCTAAAAGCTAAACCAATTCTCACCATCATTGCTTTGCTTTTAGAGTTTTTGGTGCCTTCCAAGCCAGAGACATGGTGTTAAATTGGGAAAGAAGCTGGCTGCTTGGCTGGTTCAGGGTGGCTACATCCCCTTCAGGGTTCGTCCTTCAGGGACTGCTCTTACTCGTGCTTTTCCCTAGTGTGTTTTAACTAAACCACTTGCTTTATAGCACCTTGGATGGACCAAGCATGGCTCTAGGTGATCTTAGAAAATTAAACAACAGTCTGTGCCTACCTTTACAGAACATATAGATGGAGGGAAGAAGAAACACCAAGATTTCCTGTCCAGTGTGAGATTTTATTCTTATTCATTAAGGGGAGACCTCTGCGGCCCCTGGCAGCATCTGAGGGGTGCTGCTCACCTCTAAGGGGACTGAAGGCTGCCAACCCAGGCTCAACTCCTGGGCTGTGGTCTCCATTTCAACCTCGTGGCACACCTCTTCCTTTAGGCCTTCCAGGAGTGCAAACTAGATAAAGATCTTTCTAGGAAGGGTTTTTTCTCTTGAATAAGAAAGTATCTGTGAATAGACAAACAGTAACAGGCTTTGTATTCTGAGAACTGGGCAGAGCTGGTACCTGTCACAGGCAGACACAGAGAGAGAGTGTGTGGCTCTCATTGTCTGTGAACCTCCACCTCCTACTGCAGTCAGACTCAGCCCCCACCTCCACCCACCCAGGCAGCTCTTTGGGCTGCTAATATGACACTCATCAAGTCATAGCCCAGATGGCTTGTGTGTCCCTCATTCTCTACAAACTTCCACCCGCTGAAAGGAGTCTGAACCCTGCCTCTCACCCGGTCGGGGAATAGATCAGCAGCTACGTTCACAAAAACATAGTAGTGAAAACATCGCCTGTGGGTTTCACAGGCTAAGCTGCAGACAACAACCTCATGCAAATACAAAGAGAAAAGGAATCAAAGGGGACTGGCATGGTGCACTTGCTATATAAATATCGTTTTGTTGGAAAATCCCTATAGGAAGCCTCCGCAGTCTTCAGTTTCCATCTATACCACAGCTGGAAGTCAACGCACTGTTTCTTAAGCAAACAACAACATTAAAAAAGAATCATGAAGACCAGCATAATAATTGAACCATGTGGTTTTGGTACTAATAACATTTTCATCACAGATGTGACACATGCTCTTTATAGGAAATTTACTAAAAAAGGCAAAACTGAGAAAAAAAACAGTATTAACCCCATCACAGAGATTTAATGATTTAATGTACATTTTCATGCGTTCATTTATTTATAGCATTTAAAATATATGTATTCTACATCTCTGTCATTCCTCCTCTGTCCTATGCCTCCTCTTCTGTCTGCTTTTCTTCTTTTTCTCCTTCTCATCATTTTTTCTATTTCTCTATCTATCTATCTCTCTCTATATATACATGCGATTGTTCAACATACGACATGCTAAATATGCTTACAAACTGTCAGTTGTTTTTGTGCAACAACCATGGAGAATGATACTATATATTAGAATTTCCTTGTATTTCCATCAAAGATCTCAAAGAATACATAATGAAGAAATCAAATTGGCTGGTTGGCAAAAACTGGGGCAAAGTAGCAGGACAAAAACAAAGATGGAAGTAAGAATTCTTACAGTAACTGAGTGTCATTTTCAGGGATCTGATTTTTCACTAAGTACATGCAGAACCTACACAAAAAATTAATCTCTCTGTAGACCTGGAACTGACCAAAATGCTTCTATCCTGGTCTCCGGGAAACTCGCTACAGTGTGGAGATTCCTCAAGAAGCTAGAATTAGAGATCCCGTTCAACTCAGCTATCCCACTTCTGGGCATTTTCCCAGAAGAATTGAAAACATCATACCACAGTGATATCTGTGCACCCATGTTTATAGCAACACAATTTGTAATAGACAGATCTTGGAAACAACCCAAGTGTCCATCAATCAAAGACTGGATAAAAAGATGTGGTATTTTTATACAATGGAGTACTACTCAGCTATCAAGAAAGATTGCACTGAGACTTTTATAAGTAAATGGTCACGACTTGAGACCGTACTCATAAGTGAGATAAATCAAACCCACATGTGTAAATACCATATTGTCTCCCTAGTGTAAGAAACTGGAAAAGTCTATATGATCCAAAATCTATAATAAATACTATGTAAGGGTAAAAAACAGCTCGAAGAGCAAAAGTAACTGGGAATGGAAAAGGGGGAAAGAGGGAAGGGAAAAGGAAAAGATATAAATCTGTATATATGTATATGTAACATAACTAAAATGAACTCACAGCTGAATGTATTCATTATTGAGAAAGAACAATTAATACTGATATGATTAGATCAATTTTACATGTCTGTATCTGTTAATGTAAACTACCATTTTGAAGATAACGACATGCAATATTGCAACCATTGTCAAGTCTCTATCATCCTGTTTTGTAAACCTGTAATGTTACTGTTGTACATTTGCTCTAACTGTTTGTCTCTCTTGCTTTTTGTCTTTCTTATATGCATCTTTTTCTCTTAAATAAAAAATAAATAAAATAAAATAAAATACTAACGTATTTTCTTTTCCTGCAGAGTCCAAATCTAAACCCTATCACTTTTTTCCCTTAATTCCAAAACCCTGTCCTGCAATTTTCTAAAAAAAAAAAAAAAAAAAAGAATACAATTTTAAAGTAGACTAGAGGGGCCTTGGGGATTTAACGTAGTGGTGCAATGCTTGCTTGGCAAATCTGATATCCTGAGTTCAATTCCCAGTACCCCCCAAAAAGCAAAACAAAACAAAAAAAGCAGACAGACTGTTTGGGGCTGGGGATACGGCTCAGCAACACAGCACCTGCCTGGCAAGTGCGAGGTCTTGAGTTCACTTCCTGGTACCAAAAAACATTTAAAAAATAAAAAATTTAAACATTTAAAAACATTTAAACATTAAAAAAATAAAATAAACCAGACCACCTAATACTCAATTTCATTTTTCTTGATTTGATATTCCCTTAATTTTTGTTAAGAATACAAATGAATGTATCCTAAATATATCTTCTGGTTTTATAAATCCAATTTTCTTCCTTACGCTTTTTTTTAGTTCTTTCAGCCTCTTTTTTAATAATCTTAGGTATCAGAATACCAATTTATTTAATTTTGGAGGTGATACTGCTCTCGTCAAAGACGATACACTTTTCCACACAGAAGGCACTGCTCCTGACACGTGCGGTGCAGAGTCACGGGAACATTGTGCTGCCAGGAGGTCAAAGGCCTGGACTGATGACCTTGACTGGTCCTGTGTGGGTCACTTTCTTCTCTTAGTGACAGGTTTCTCTTCTAGTTTATGCAGAGGATTGGGCCAAGTGCCCCGTCTTTTCCAGACTGCAGTGTGAGATAGACCCATTTGATTTGCTTTTATTTTTCACGTATAGGGCTGAAATATTATGCAGAATAGATACATGAAGATGCGAGTGAATGTTAATACTGTAGGGAAATGTGCTTACATATTTTTGACATACATTTGCTTATTCATGAGAACTTTAGGAAACTCGTGTCAACTGGCATTCTCTACCTTCTCCAACTGTCATGAATTCCAGTCTTTGGTTCCTGCGTTAGCAGTGCCCCCTTCACTGAGCTCCATACCCTTCTACTTTTGTCCTCTGGAAACAAGGAGATGTGCTGAGCTATAATAAAGTCATTACTTGCTACACATGGCTAACTAAATGTATACTGAAATAATCCAGGATAAGTAAACTCAGTTCTTTGACCACACCAGCCACATTGCAGATGCTCAGTATTGCTGGGTGGGAATGCCTACCTCATTTGACAGTGTGGTTTAGAACTTTTCTGCCATCTCAGGAAGTTCTGTTGAAGGGTTCTGGGATAGCTCATAAAATTCAGACCTCCTGCCACCAACTTGACCTCAGTCTGAGGGCATGTCACTTCAGGACATATCCCATAACCTGAGGATGTCAGTGGCTGATCTTGGGCTTATCTTCCATGTCTCTTTGGGTGTCTACCCCTTTCTCCCTACATAAGCTTGTACAAAGTCCTGAAACATTGGACAATGGGTGACTTTCTTAACACTGTTTTCGTGTCTCATGAAGTCAGAAGTGGATATGAGATTGGGGAACTGGAAAAGCATCCTTCTGGGAATTCTAATATTATTTAAGTCTCCTTTGAGGGTCTCCTAGTAAACTGCTCTCTGCTATTCTGTGTACTAAAGCCCAAGCTCCTTCAGAGAGAAAGGAAAAAATTGAGTTGGACCGGAGGTGGGAATAACTACATTCTGCCCCGCTGGATGTCTCATTCAGTACTGAAAAGGCAGTAGTGGGAATTTCAGAGCATCCCACCAAATATTCTGGCTAAGCCGTGCCAGAAAGCCAGAGCTCAAACAGGGGAAGTGGCCAAGCCCAGACAAGTCATAAAATCAGAGCTCCACACTCACCTGGTGTGTCTTTCCTGAGCCGTGCAAGGCTGAAGACAGAAGCCGGGGCCACATAATCAAAGCTCTCCTGTCCCATCTGCAATTTAAATGATGTGAGCAATCAATCCTCGTGATGACACTAGTGGGAGATGTCACTTCATTCTTCACAAACACTTCCACATGTCTTATATTGTTTAACTCTTACTACGACTCGCTAGAGTGAAAAGAAAAGGCAAGACTCCTCCAGTTTACAAGTGGGAAATCAAGTATCAGAGGAGGGTGTGAATCACTCCTGATTTGTAAGAATCAAAAGGTTCTAAAGAAGAAGACAATACCCAACACAGAATATTCAACTCTTACCCAGTATTCTGCCTGGACAAAGAAGAATAAGACAGAACAAATAAGGCAGACAAAAATCACTAAGTGAAATGCAATGTATGTAAAAGAACTTAGGCAGTACAGAACTGAAAGAATTAAAGAAGGCTTCTGCTTGAAATCTCAGAAAATCAAAGTTCAAGAGGCAGATGTCTGACTAAAGTAAGTAAAAGCAACTTAGAAAGTGTAAAGGAAAGGGGCGCTTTCACAGACCGAGCTCAGCCCCGTGCCTTGATGTGTCTCCTTGTGCACACAGAGGCAGATTTGGATCTGAGGCGCATCTAACAAGGAATCCAACGCAAGCACCACCTGCGAGACACAGCTTCCTAGGTTTCGTGTGGCTTTCCTAGAAGTTTTGGGGAGGAGAGTGTGAGGATATTTCTCTAGGACAACAATTTGCCACTGAGAGGTAAGAGGAAATTGCTGTGATTCACATGAAGTTCACAAGACTTATAAGAGAAATGTTATCCTCAGACACTTTTCACTATTTACCTTACAGAGCGTCCTCAAATGACAAAGATGTTGACCCGTTTCTTTCCAAACTCCTTTCTAGCCTGAAAACGATAGAGCATAGCCGGATTCTGGACGACTCCCAACTTCTTTCGTTGCCATTCAAAGAATCGGGAGTTCTTGTTACCCTGCATAGCAGAATTTTTCATGCGCCTTTTCAATTTTAGCCCTATTCCAATTTACACTGCTCGGTCCTGCCATCCCACCTGCTCGACTGTGTCCTTTCTGCCTATCTCAGGCCTGGCAAGAGCATGTCCTATGTTTTTCTCTGTTATAATCATATCTGTCCTAGATTGTCAGCTGAGTACTTGGAATATTTCTCAAAGGAAAATGTTCTGCTATGAAACAGTAGATGGTTTATTATATAGGAGTAATTTCAGTGAAAGTACATTTTCACTTTGATATTTAACACATGTCATTATTTTTATTATAGAAAATTGCACAAATACAAAGATCTACCATCTAGATCTACCATCCAGAGATCACTATTACCATATTTAGGTATAATTCTTTTCAAATGACAGACCATGTTGTAAGAGTTTGTAATCTGTATTTCCCCTTAGCAATATATCATGAACGTTTTCTATTGTAATTTGTGTAGCCTTACTGTCACATTTTAAATGCTTGCATGGTATGCTTTCTGGGATTTGTATTAGCTAATTTATCTAACTTATACTGGTATCATTTTACTTTAATTTTTTTTCTATCATCAACTATATAGTCTACATACTTTTCCAGTACTGGACATCAATAATATTTGAACTCTTAAAGCTAAAATTATCATCAAATAATCACCTCCTTTTATTGTTTCCTTAGATTCTGTGATACTAAATTTATTTGCCAATGTCATCATGTATATATCCTTGTATTAATATCCTTTATTTTTAGATAAGTGTACTTTTTCAAATTGATTTGTGACTACTCTGTATTAAAGATATTAATACTTTGTCATTAAAGTTAAATATATTTTCCTGTGTGCTCTTTATCTTTAAACCTTATTGCACTATTTCTTACACACATGCACATGCTGTTGGTACTGAAATGTTTCAGTCCTTTTCTGTAAGATAAGGGAAAGGGTCACATGACCTCATGTGCCTTAAAAAGCCAGGTAGGTGACAGAGTGTATAAAAGAACTTAGGTAAGATTCTGTGATACATTGCTAAGACAGGCCAAAAATGGGGGGGCCTATTGAGACTCCTGGTTCTGTCCTTTCCTTCTTCCTCTTTTTCTTTCTTTCTTTCTTTCTTCTTTCTTTCTTTCCTTCTTTCCTTCTTTCCTTCCTTCCTTCCTTCTTTTGTTCCTCTTTCTCTCTTTCATTTCTTACTTTATTCTGTTTCTTGCTTCTTAATTGTGTAGTTTTCTTCTTGCATCTTCATAGATAATGAAGGATTTTACATTTTAATTGTGTTTGGAATGAGATATGTGTTCAATACACTGAAACTCATTGTTCCAAGTGTGTATATACACACACTGTGGAGGATGCAATCCAAATTGGCATGAATGTTTAGGTATTTTTAAATGTATTGCAATAAAAGATGCATGGACATTAATGCCTATGAAAACGCTCTTCCTGGCTTCAAGCACACTTTACTGCGTCAATCTAGGCCACTTTCTAAAGCAGTCTGGAAGTCCTTTTCTGTGAGCATCTTTAGTTGGGCAGTTGTAGCTATCTCAATATCGTGAATCAATTAAAAACATTTCCCTTGATTGTTTTGTCTTTGGAAAAGAGACAGAGGTCACATGATGCCATCTCCAGGGATTAAGGTGCATGAGGACACACGGTAATATTTTTATTGGACCAAATTGCTGTTAACTATTTTTTTTTTTTTTTTTTTTGCGGCACCGGGGATTGAACTCACAACCTCGCATTTGCCAGGGCAGGCGCTTAAGGCACTGAGCC